>BJCM01241929.1:0-11541 GCA_018326385.1 Flaveria bidentis | reverse complement strand
TGGTTGATGCCACCATGTATCGAGGAATGATTGGATCCCTCATGTACCTCACTGCCTCAAGACCTGATATCATGTACGCGATGTGTCTTTGTTCAAGATATCAGGCGAAACCAAAAGTTAACCATCTTATAGGGGTCAAGAGGATATTTCGTTATCTGAAGGGACACCAACACTTGGGTTGTGGTATCCTCATTACGATGATTTGGAGCTTACTGCGTACAGTGACTCGGATTATGGCGGCTGCAAAATGAACTACAAATCCACTTCAGCAGGTTGTCAATTATTTGGGAGAAGATTAGTCACATTGAAGTGTAAGAAGCAGACATCAGTTGCGTTGTCAACTTGTGAAGCTGAATATGTTGTTACGGCAAGTTGCTGTTCTCAAATCATCTAGATTCAATAGCAGATGCGGGACTACGGTTTGAAATTTTCTAACACCCCTATATTTGTTGATAATTCTGTTGCAATAGCCGTTACTAAAAATCCTATCCAACATCCTAAGACCAAACACATCGGCATTAAATATCACTTTATACATGATTGTTTTGAAAAGAATCTAATCGATGTTGTTAAAATAAATATGGATTTCCAATGCGCTGACATCTACACAAAAGCCTTTGATAAACCATGTTTTCTATATCTGTTAGAGGTCAACGGGTTAAAAAGAAAAGTGATGTCATTCCAGAAGATGAACATGTTTAGTCCGATGCGTCGAGTCCATTTTTCTTATATTTTAATTTATCTTAATTAATTAATTTTAGTGTTTTATTTGTTCGCCTATTAAAATCCTAAAACGCAAAACCAGTTTCGGTTTTGGAATTTTAGGGGGAGAATAGGTTAAGTTAACAATAAAAACAAGGGAGGAGGACAGGCTAGCTGATAGAAATGAGATCGGATCTGTGAAACTGATTCAATGTCTATGGAAAATGATAGTACACAGGAACAAAGCATTCGGGACTTTAAAATATTAAATTGAATTAGATGCAAAGTTCAAAGTATAAGTCTGAGAAGTCTGAGCAATATAAAAGGAAAATGATAGTAAAACTAGCTACTAATAAGGTAATACAAAGAAAGTAGATCTAGAGGTTGTTAGACCACTACATGATGTGTCGGTAGATTCAACACAATAGATGATTAGACCTCATTGGTGAATTCAATGTAAACTAAGTTGTTCAATTGACTGTGGGTTCCCATCTTATCACTGGTTAACACAACCAGTTATTTCCAATAAGGGGTGACGAGCAAATAAATACCACAAATGTGTGCGGATGACCACAAAAAGAGCATATCACGAAAAAAATTGAAAAATAAACGCAATCAAGCCAATAACCTATGTTGTTGGTGCGTTATGTGCAAAAAGATAAAAAAAATTATGCTCTAACAAGAAGATAGGTTGTGTGCCTCTCTGTTGTGCGATGGCACTGACCTGAGGATAAGCATAACCTAGATATTCTAGAGTTCATTGTTCTTTGCCGCCTCTCTGATGTGCGGTGGCACTGACATGAGGCTTGGCTTCTCTTTGGAAGCTCTAAGAATAGTTCTTCTTGTCAAAATGCCCGTAGACCGCTCAAAAATCTCCTGAGAAATGTTGATTACCATATAAGCATGGAATCCACAAATGTTGGTTGAAATAATTAAACTTAATATATCACCAATCTGTGTCAAAAGTCTGTGTATGGATTTAAGTGGACACGTATACTGGATAACATCGTGGCTGCAATTCTTGAAAGTCCAAATCAATGTGTGCATCTTATAGTACCAGTATGATTTCCTAAACTTGCTAATGACTCTTAATAAAAACAAAAATCTAGCATCAAAGGATTTTGGTAACATCTCCTGAATGATTTGAAATACCTGTATGATTCCATAATGAATCGTACCAGTGATGGTCAAAATAACTTGAAACTGTACTGTGCTAGGAATAATTCTATTAGATTTCTATCTTAGGATTTCCACCTCACACAAAATCATAAAAACATGTTTAGTCTTGTCTTTTAGTTTTAGTTCTTTTATTTTGTTTGATGTCTTTTTGTCTATTTAGTTTTATATGTCGGACTATGCCATGGAATTCAATCTGGGATGTAATCACTTAAAAGGGTCGCGTCTGAGGTGACCACACATGATTTCAAATGTCAAATGAGTCACATCTGAGGTGACAAATTGTTTTAAAAGGATCACGTCTAAGGTGATCATAAGTTGTCTAAGTTAAAATGATCATGTCTGAGATGATCGAATGCTCAAAATGTTTAATCAAAAGTTAAAAGGGATTAAGTGTCAAATGGTCATAATGTCAAAATCATGAGTATGATCCATTCGCATGACTGGACCATGAGTATGGACCAGTCGTACGATTGGCCTGTACGAATGAGCACAATCGCATGATTAACCCACACGTATGGGCCAGACGTGCGATTGGACCATAAGAATGAGTAAAATCACACGTCTGGATCACAAAAATGAATCAATCGGATGAATGAGGTGATCGAATGAGTCAGTCGCACGACTAAAACCCAGTCGGCCGACTGAAGTGACCGACTAAACCCATCGCCCGATTGCAAAGTGCGAATGGACCTAGTTGGCTGATTGAAAGCAGATTTAGTATAAATAGGGCTAAAGTCGGTCGCATTTGTTCATCACCCTTCAATCACCCTAAAATCGCCTGATAGTGCCGTTACTCTACCCAAATCTGATTAGATCGTTTTCACTTCTCCATTGTGTCACTAACGAGTTCTTACATCTTCTGCAGGTAATAAGCGACCCTAATCGCACACAATGCACGGTGAAACATAACCCTAACAGGCCAAATTAGTTTAAGATCAATAAAGAAGTTTTAAGTAACAAGCAGACAAATTAAATGACGAAATTGGGTAAAATCAAAGTCATATATCAACTATTAACAATCTTGTGAGTCTAAAGAACCTGAACACCATGTTAAATTGCAAATATTGACTTAGAATCAGGATAAAGATGTCAAACAAAGAAGTATGCGACTGGTCACTACGAATGAACTTCAATCGCACGATTGAAGTGGGCGGATGACTCAGTCGGCCGAATGAACAAGGCGTATAGGCTCAGTCACCCGACTGAACTCAGTCGCAGGCTCAGTCACCCGACTGAACCCCGTCGCAAGCTCAGTCGCCATACTAAACTCAGTCGCAGGCTCAGTCGCCCGACTGAACCCAGTCGCATGCTAAGTTGCCCATCTGAAGTCAGTCGCATACCAAATCAATAGACTGAACTCAATCGTATGATTAATCGCACGATTGAACAAGACTGATCCTCAAACAAGTTTAAAGTGAAATGGTTTATGTTATGTGCTGATCTAATATGTATGTGTCTTGTGTTTCATATTCATGGCAGATCGATGGATCAGAAACACCAAGCACAATATCTGTGCTCACTTGGATGCCACCACTCGGAATGTTGCCGAGTTTGCTGGTATTATAGCCTTCCTAAAGAGATCGAGGATACACCGAGCGATATCTACACCTTGCACACCCTATAGGTTTATACAGCAGGCCTTCTAGGAAGGTGCTTCCGTTGACCGATCGACTGAGCCCTATAGTATACGTAGCTCCATATTTGGCCAAGAGATTGAGGTCACCACGGTTGATCTGAGACGTGTTCTTGATTTGGGAGATGATGCTGCTTACCCCACCAGACTACATCCTTTTACTATAAGGGGATGCTTTTTTCAGATGAGGTACACTAGGGACATCAATGCAGGTGTGCTCAATAAAAGCAACCTGTGTCCCCAGTTCAAGTACCTAGCTCACGTCATACTGAAGTGCATTGCTTTGAGAAGGGGTGGATTTGAAGACTTATCAAACCAAATCCAGAATGCCTACGTGGCACTGGTGCTGAATCACCCCATCAGCTTCTCCAACATGATTTTCTCCTACATGATCGAGAATCTAGAGGCAAAAGGCAATGAGGGATTTTGCATGTACCCGAGATTTCTTCACATGATCATCGACGAGAAGCTTCCTTCTTTGCCTAAGGAGAGCCATGATGCTGTATCACTTGAGGTGATGGATGACACCATATTGGGCCGCATGATGTACAGGGGAAAGCAGGTTAAGCCCCCTGTGAGGAGACTGTTCGGGCACCTAGCCCGGGAGGATTACGTGGTGTCGGCAAGGCGTAAGTGGCGTCACGAGGAGAGTGACTCAGATGTTGAGCAAATTGCTCTTCCATCTGATGACTCCGATGATGATGACAGTGGCACTGGTGGAGACTCTGGCCCCACTTCTTCTAGGGCCAACACTGCACATGTTACACCTCCACCATCCACTCATGGAGGTGCCACCACAACCAGTTTCCATCAAGATTTTTGTCCTCCTGATGAGGACGAGGAGAGTGATGAGGAGCCATTGACCAGGATGGTGGGCAGCAGGGTGGTTACCACCGTGCATGGGATAGAGGCAGTTGGAGGACGCCAACCTGTGTCTGGGGAGACTACTAAAGATCCCACTTATACCCCAGACTAGCTCAGCATCCCAGGGGGAGCATCCTCCTCGAGGGGTTCGAGGAAGAAGAGGATGGCTCAGCCCCATGGGATGAAGCCGAAAAGACGGAGGTTCAGGTTGATTCCTACCTCCACCACCACTGCCACCACATCTACCACCATCACTCACTCACCCACTACCACAGCTACCGCCACCACTACTATCACCTCACCCACCATCACTACCACAGCCACTCCACCACCTATCTACACCATTTCCACCACCACTACAGCTTACCCATCACTACCCACACATATACCACCACCCATATACACCACTTCCACCACCACTAGCCACCAATCCGGTCCATCTTCCCACATCACATTCACTACTGGATCTCCTCTACCCTCCAGTGGAGTTGAGGAACAACTGTCACCACTGAATCGTATGGTGCTGAAGCTGCTGGTTGCCGATGACGAGAAGACTGCCCAGCTACGATAGCTAATGGAGCTATCTGCTTTCCAATCTCAGCAAGCTCAGGAGACCGCCCAACTCAAGGAGCATAGAGCCGAATCAGCAAAGAAGATTGAAGAGTTGGAGACATCTAACAGGTCTATCTTGCTCAAGCTTAAGGGATCAAAAGAAGAGCCTCTGAAGATAAGAGAAGATGATGAAGATGATAGTGAGGATGAGGAGGATGATGATGAAGATAAGACAAAGGGAGGAGATAGAGATGATGATGATGAAGAAGGAGGGGATGAATCTGCATTGGGTGACACACACGCAAGACAGAGGCGGACCAAGAAAAGTCAAGACCAAGGTGCCTCAACCTCAGCCCCAACTGCAGAAGAGCACATGATTCAAGATCAGAGTAATGATTAGATGCCCCTTTTTCATGGAGATTTACCCATCACAGAGATGCATAGAGGAACAGAACGAACTTCATATATCCCTTTTCCACTCAATCCAGAAACTCAACGCATAGCAATGAGTGACTTCGTTCGAGCTGCTCCGCTCCTTGGCAGTCAGTAAGCAGCTAGATCAATTCCAAACGTGTGATTAGTAGCTGATGCAGAAAAAAGAAGAACAGCTTCTTATTCTATGATGACATCTGCAGCAGATTCAATGGCATCGGTTTACACATTCTTGACTATGTATTTTGATCGTTTATGTAATTGAATCATGTATTAAAACTTATGTAATGAATGGTTGTGTATATATATTTGATTATTTAACTGTCTTGATTATCTACTAATGAATGATGTGTTACATGTTTTATATCAAGCAGATCCAAACTATCAACGAGATGAATACAATGTTGCCCCCCTTCAGCAGATTAAGACCTAACTCACAATGATACTTGATCTGCAAGGGATAGTCAGGAGGTCTGTGAGTTACACTCCTAAAGAAGGAGAAATAATTCACGACCTTACTGATGAGCAACTGGCTGAAATGTTCCGACTGAATCCAGATGAGATTGTGAAGGATGCTCCTACAGTTAACGTGGATAGTGACGATGAGTTTAATGACGTAGAAGAGATAGAGATTGAAGATTTCACGGCACAACATTATCCAGAGTATGCTGACAACAAGGGAAATGTGGTCCCCAATCTGGGTGACACTCTTGTCAGTGATACATTTGAAACAATGGATAAGATGGAGCAGGAGTCGGAGAAGAATAAAGATCAAGCCCAAGCCTCGGACGCTGAAGTCAACATCAAAAGAGCTAAATGTGCGGCATGTTTTGCAGAGATCAGAGCCCAACGCAGTGCTCCAAAGCCTAGTACCTACACCAAGCTCTACAAAGTGAAGAAGCATCTGAAGGTGTCAGGAAAGATCATAGCGTGGGAATATTTTGATGATCTAAATGTGTATGCTATCAAGAGAGAGAAGGGAATCGAGTACTTCATATTCCCACATGATCTGAACACTCTACCCGGTTTTGAGCTTAACCAGCTGGCCAAATTGAAGTTGTTATATGTTGACCCT
This sequence comes from Flaveria bidentis, assembly GCA_018326385.1. Taxonomy (NCBI): domain Eukaryota; kingdom Viridiplantae; phylum Streptophyta; class Magnoliopsida; order Asterales; family Asteraceae; genus Flaveria; species Flaveria bidentis. Next base: position 5,104 of record BJCM01241929.1, on the reverse strand, counting down.
TGAAAGATGTCAAGCTGGTTTGAAGCAGCCTTGAAGAGAGAGTACCACACCAGGTGGGCCAACTTCAAACCTCAACAACTAACGAGGTATATCAGAAGATCTGAAGTTGATGCCATTACTAGAAAGCCAAAGATTGTGCTGAAGTGGAGTCCTCCACACACAATGTCGAGAATCCCTCTAAGGGAAATGCCTCAGGACTTCACTCCACACTTTAAATGGTGGTACTACGATTGGAGAATAGGTGAGGCGGTCATAGTGTTGAACAGAGATGGAAATATGGAAACAATCAAGGTGTTTGACCTAATGTGGCTCACTAACTTGTCGGCTAATGATGTTTACACCTTACACAAGTGGCCACTGTTCTATGACGTCCAAGATATTGTACAAGCCCTTTAGTTTCAAAATGTCATAAGGCTTTGTTTCACATTTGAGATACATGCTGGAGCTACAAGAGAGGAGAAGTATAGGAAGTTTGAATAACTGATGAAGAATGATAGACAATAGAGTAAACTAGGTCCAAGGGGGAGTTTGTAGATACATGTGTACCTGGTTTAGGAGCTCAAATGTAAAATGTCTTTCATATATGTAATAGAATGGGTACTGAATGAAATATATTTTGTGGTTATGCTTATAATGTTGAATATTTCATTGCTTAATGTATGATAATGTATGATTGAACTAACTATATAGGTTTGTGGTTGTTTACATAGTTCTTAGTCAAGAATGGTTGAGAAATATGTTTAAACTTAGTCATGTGAAGTTCTTATGCGAATGGCCCATTCTAATGGACCATACACATAAACAACTTCATGCTAATGAACCAGTCGCACGACTGAACCAGGAGATTGGATCAGTCGCACGATTGTGACATAAGATTGACTCAGTCGCACGACTGAACACTCAGTCGTGCGGATGGATCAACCGCATGACTCAGTCGCACGACTGAACCATGCTAATGGTTTAGTCGCACAAATGAGAAACCCTAACCAATAAATACCACTTAATTCGTGGAAAAACGTAACAATTCGAATCCCTACGTACTAAATCGTACCCTAGCCGTCCAAAGACTTCATAGAACCTGTTCCAAGTTCATAGATCGCACTAAATTGGTTTGCAATCGTTCTTAACATTTAGATTCAACATAAGATCGATTCTATCTGCGTTCTCACTGATTGGATCGCCAATCAAATAGGATTCCACACTATTTGATTTGGTATACACGTAAATCAGTTAGTACTCCATCTCGTACACGGTCCTAAAACTTTGGTTGGTTATAGAGGAGGAGCTTATTGAAGCTTGAGCAGCATGGCATTCTTTTCGAAGCTTCTTTATTCTCGGAATAAGCCTTCACCACCTTCTTTTCTGAAGCAATCTTCTTAAGGGATGGTTTCAAGGGGACTCTCTTGATTTTTTGAGTCTTCACAGTTTTTGCTTCCGAAGCCATTTTCCCTTTGAAAGAAGAATTTTCTTTCGAAAGTAGTCTTGCTTTGAAAACAAGCTTTCCCTTCTTCATCACTTGGACCATTTGATAGGGTCTAAATGAAAAACCTTCCCTCGCTCATTCTTTCTTAATATTATTTGCATAATGTGTGCTAGCGGGATTGTAATAACAATCTTTGGCATGTGGTTTTGCAGGCCACACATTATGCATGCAATATTAGTCTAATGGGCATGTGAAGGCTGTTGTTTCTTGTTCTTCTTTTCTTCAACAACAATCTTTCCCTTTCCCTTCTGATCATTTCGTTGGATAGGTGTGCCAGTACTACACACTTTTCCAAGTTCAGAAGTTCCCACCATTTGGAATCTAGCTGAGATAAACACACCATTTTGCTTAGGGTCAATCTTCAGCTTTGATTCAGCCACTTTCTTAGTAGTTTTTCTAGCTGCCTTAGCTTGATTTCTTCTTGCTTTGGTGATAAGAGGTTGGTCATCACCGGTAAGATGGGTAGGTTCTACCTGGATATTCCATGTGATGGTCTCCAAACTTGCATCACTCTTTGACTCATGAGAAGTTGGGTTAGCAGATGGGACCTCTTACTCTTCAATACCACACCTCGGATGTCTAATAGACTCATAAGAGTATGGTGGAGCAATTTCATTGGTCCCCAACCCACCTTTGTTTTGATAACAAAGTTTTGAGTGAGAGGATAATGCAAGAATGGCTTGAAAGTTTTGCTCTGGGAGAGCATGCTTCCTGGCTTGAGCCTCAGCTGTGACAAGCTAGGCTTGAGCCTTAGACAATTTTGATATTAAATCCTTGTTTGAGTCTTGTAGTTTGTGTGTTCATGTTATAAAAGAGACATAATTTTCTCTAAATCTTCAATTTTTCTTTGATAGTCAGATTCAACTCTTTTAAAATCATATTTTAAAATATTTAAAGACTCAATATCAGATTTAATCTCCATATTGTATTCCTGATTTAATTTGACCTTAGCAATACTGGCTGGAGTACATAGGTTTCTGACTTCCCAGGGGCTTTAGGTGTAGAGGCATGAGAGGTTCCCGGATTTGACTTGGAAGCCTTGCCTTCCCTAGAAAAATGACCAAGTTGATTACAGTTGTAACACTTTGCCTTGGTTTTGTCAAATCCAAACTTGCTGCTAACTGGGTTTTGAGAGAACTGACTTCCCATTCTTTTGAAAAACTTCTTTGCTCTGTAGGTAAGAAAAGCCATTTGTTGTACTGTGTCCACGTACTCCACATTATCTGGACTGAAGCGTCCTAGATCATCAAAGTAGAATTAATGATCACTAGAGTACCCATTTCCTGAGACAAAGGCATAGCTGTCCTGGAAAGAACCTTGCTGAGCATGTTGAGACCTTGGATTCTTAGGAAATATGATGTAGGGTCCTGAAGAGCAGGATGGTTGCTGAGAGTAAGTCGGGTACAATTGAGCTTGATTGAGTCCTGAGCCTTCAATAACCATCAAAGCGTTGCTAGTAGGAAGGCTTGAGGGTCTTCTCATTGGATGACCCTTCTTGTTTTCCATCTCTACACAGTATCATTCAAGGATGTTGTATAGTTTAGTCATGGTGAGGGAGTTTAGATACTTTTTTTCCTCTTGATGGAGACACAAAAGAACATCCACTCATTTGGGAGTGCACTCATGAATTTCTTTGAGAGGTCTCTTAAGTCAATGACAACTCCCACAGACTAAACGGAAGCGATAAGATCCATGTACCTGAAGTATTGTTGGTTGAGCGTCCCTCCAACAATGTAGGTAAAGTTCTCACACTGTTGTTTGAGTGAATCTTTCTTCAAATCACTGGAGTTAGAATACATTTGAGACAGTGCATCAAACAGCTTATTAGCTGACGTGCAATGCTCAAACCCTACCATGATGGAGTTGGGTATAACAATCATAAGAGCAGTCATAGCATTGATATCTATGTACATCTTCTTCGGTTCTTCATCAGAGTAGTCTTCAACATCATTTTCGATCATGGCACCATTTCCTCCTAGTGTAATAACCTTTGGCTTGAAAGGACCATTGACAATAGATAACTACATTTTTACCGTCATGGTACCTAATGAAACCTTCTATGCGTCTACTCCATTGTCTAAAGTTTTCAGGGGTGATGATAGGCGCTTTAGTCATCGTCCCCATCTCAACTTCAGATTTCTAAATAAGGGCCATTTTAGAGTGTGATTAAAGGAGGAGCAAAAACCAAGTTGATTTGGATGGTAAGATCACACAATCAAGACCCAAAAAGCTCGGATGCCAATTGCAGGATCGATCTATGTTACTAACACTTGGTTTTCTCTCAAACTCACTTACACTCACATGATTATGATGAAGCAGAATTTCTCAAAGAGTTGATTGTAATATACTAAGTAACTTAAGAACACAAGGAAATAATTTTCAAGGTACTTGTATACATTATTTCTCAACTCAAAGTTTACAGGACTCTTACAAGCATGATACTAGAGTTACAATAAGAAACTATATATATTATCACCTACAACTGGTTATACTTTGATACCAGCTGGAATCCTATAACTAAAGCAGATACTACATGGCTATAGTTAAGGTATCTTAGATAATGTCTTATCTAAGATATGGTAGTCATTACATATCCATGAGTTACCTTTCGTCACCAACTAAAGTTGGCAACAGTGCTAACAAATAAAGGTGGACAGAGGAATTAAGTATGGTCAACTGCATTGCCTTTTGAGAAAACGCCATGCAGTATCTCAGAGGTCTACAACGGAGTGTCAAATGAATCATAGTTATGTCCACTGGTCTATAGCAGCATCTTCCAATGGTTAATTAGCTTCGGAAGAACAAGTTCTTCCAAAGCCTTTTTTACTTCGGAAGAGGTTGCTTCTTCCGTGGCATGAGTACTTCTACTTTAGAAGTCTTTGTCTTTGAATTCTTCTAAGTGTTGAACTTCGGAAGAGAAAAATTTGTCTTTAGAAGTTGGAGATTTCCTTCGGAAGTTGATCTTGCACTTTATCTTTGGAAGAACTCCATTTCCTTTGGAAGTTCCATACTCAGCTTCGGAAGTCCTTTATAAATTGCACCAAAATAATCTAAGTGTTTGGTTTTGGTTGCACCAGCCTTTCTAGATCCAACAAGCTGATTGGGTATCTCATTAAAAGCCGCCTTGATAAAGGGAGGGTCATGGTTCAATCAACAGTGGAACGACTGTTGTGTGGGTGATTAAACATCTTAAGATGACTAATTTTATAGCGTGACATGTGAAGGAACGGTATAAAAACCAATATGACTTTAAATTTCGTACTTCTCATAATTACGGTTCAAAGGGTAGTGGAAGTTGGTCGTGTGAGTTAATTAAAGTTATCTTACAATGACAACTCTTTTTTTGTTCGATGTAACCTAAAAATTCCTACTAAGCACAATAATGGAAGCGAGTCCTATGGGTTATTACAATTATCTTATAATGAATGTTTGTTTGATGTGAATGAGAAGGAACTTTATAAGAACCCATGTAACCAAAAAAATATCCTAATTAGTATAAATAGAGTTGTATACTAGGATGCACATGTTACACGTAATACATAAATTGATGGCAGTGATAACACAGATCTCGAGTTTTGCCAATATTTGATTGATAATAGAGAGTTTGGCGTAGATAGCGAC
>BJCM01241928.1:0-20320 GCA_018326385.1 Flaveria bidentis | reverse complement strand
CATATAAATGATCACATAAACAATTAGTATGACATTGTTTAATTTCCCACAACCCGGGAACAAGTGTCAAAACATGCAAAGTATGAATCAGACTACAACAATGATTACAACTGTAAGTTTGTCCAAAAATGTTTAGTCTCAAAAATGCATCCTAGGGTCTCCTCTACAAGGTAGCACTCCTAGATCTTCAGTTATCATGATCACCTGAAAAGATATGCTCAAAATGGTCAACAAAATTGTTGGTGAGCTTCGCAGGTTTTAAGTAGTAAATAAGTTAAATGAAGTAACATGAAAGATTATATGGGTTACCACAATTTCATTTTCATGTAAGCGGTTTCACCAGATATAGATAGCTACGACCAAACCTGATCATCGGTCCCATGCAGGAACTAATGGCCGTAAGGAAAGTATCTCATAGCGTAATAAGTTCCACATAGCGTAGCAAGATCCACACAGCGCATACGGTATATGTTATGCGGAAGTTTGAGATGAGCATAATGTAGGAAGGGTTGTTTATCATGGTTCCTCAAATGACAAAATATGTAAAGACTTTGAGAGCATCATGAAAAGGAAGTTTGAGATGAGCTCCATAGGAAAATGGACTTTTTCCTTGGAATTCAGGTGAAGCAAATGTAGGAAGGGTTGTTTATCAATCAATCTATGTATGTTAATGACATTCTAGAAAGATTTGGTATGAAAGATTGTAAGCCTGCCAAAATACCTATACCTAGAAACCATAATCTTTGTTTCGACTCTGAGTGGGAGGATACTGATCAAGATCAATATAGGGCAAATATTGGTTCTCTGATGTATCTCATAACAAGTAGACCTCATACTATGTTTGCAATATACATTTGTGCAAGATATCATGCTGTTCCAAAGGTGTCTCACCTAGTTGTTGCCAAGAGAATCCTCAGATACCTCAAAGGAGCACCTAAATTAGGTCTCTTGTATATAAGGAACAACAATTTCAATTTCTATGGCTACTCAGATAGTGACTATGGTGGCTGCAACATCAACAAGAAATCCACATCAGGAGGTTGCCAATTTCTTAGTGGAAGAATCATCTCATGGCAATGCAAAAAGCAATCATGCGTTTCAACATCTACTGCCGAAGCTGAATACATTGCTGTTGCAAGTTGTTGTGCTCAGCTGTTGTGGATTCGGAATCAAATGCTTGACTATGGATTCAACTTCATGAGCACTCCTATCCACATTGACAACAACAGTGCCATCTCCATAACTGAAAATCCAGTGAAGCACTCCAACACAAAGCACATTGATATCAAGTACCATTTCATTATAGATATTCATAAGAAAAATCTGATCAAACTAAACAAAGTTGACTCAAATGAACACTATGCTGATTTGTTCACCAAAGCCTTTGATGAACAAATATTTAAGTATCTCATTACAGCTATTGGGATGATAAACATTGATTAGTATATCTCATTTGAAAACCTCTTTAATTGTGTAGTGTCTATTGTCAAAACAATCTAAGCACTGTTATAAAAGGTTTTCTTTGAATTTTTTTAAGTATAGATTCTTCTGAAGAGAAATTAAACCTCTGAAAATGATTCACATATCTTCTGAAGCTAAATTTCTCCAAGGGAATTCTTCTTCTCGGAAGAGTTTTTAGTCTTGGAAGAAGCAATTGATTGTATATCATATCTACTTCTAAAGCATATAAAACTCTCCAATCGGAAAGCACATTTTACTCTCGGAAGTAAGAAATTTACCTTCGGAAGTAAAATTGGCTTTGGAAGAAGATTACCTTCGGAAATCTTTTATACTCGGAAGAAGACCTTACTGTGTAACATAAATCTTTGGGCCCCACACTATAAAAGGTAAATATTTTATTAATGATGTCTAAATCTTTTAAATGGTTTTTAATTTTACTGTCCCTGTCACATCTTACCCCAAACCATCTTTTCATCTTATCGAATCCCCAAAACCGCCATTACACCCATCTAAATAAACCAGACTCATCATTTTAATCTATTTACCAAATTTACTTCCCACATGCTTCTTATGCCTCTAATTTACCTAATTCAAACTCATCTCTCTACAACCTTTTCCCATAATGGCACTTAGCTTTCAGCACAACCAAGTTGCATTCTTGGATTCATCCATGGATGCTGACTTCTCTGATATTATCTCCTTTCTCACCCAATCTACCTATTACACCGCTCTGACTGTTAACCCTACCGTTTACTCAAATCATATGGCTGCATTCTGGAGCAACAATCAGATTGAAACCCTAAATGGGGTTAGCGTAATTAGGTCGAGCATTTGTGGCCATAAGTTGATCATTTTTGAACAACTCATCAGGCAGCCTTTGGATCTTCATAATGAAGGTGCTCCTATCGAATTTTCCAAGTCAGACCTAGATGACACATATACCCAAATAGGATATGGTGGAGATGTGGGCAGGTCTACTGTTTACAAACTCAATTTCTCATACAACTAGAAGTTCTTGCTCCATGTTCTTCTCCACTACTTGTCTAATAAGTCTAGGGGATGGGATCAAATCCCATATGAAGTAGGATGCCTAGTTCATGGGTTGGTGAAAAGCCTCCGCTTCAATTACTCAAGGTTTGTGCTAATTAACCTTACGGGGAACCTCCAAAGGGACACATTCTTCATGTATCCCATGTTCCTTTAGCACATTATCAACTAGTGAGCTGGACCATAGTCAACTTGTCTGTGCAGCAGTTCTACTAGTTCCTCAAATCAGGCTGACCATTTTCAAAATTTTGAAGAGAGTGTCCACCAGCTACATTTGAAGACACACTAATCTTCTTCCAGGTATGATTGAGCCAGTGGCTCCTGGTGACATCCCTGTTAACACCACTGGTGATGAATCCACATCAACAACTACTCTCAAATTGCCAACACTACCTTCTCACCCCATCAAATATACATACCATAGACGCCCTAAAAGAACCCTTGTTCAATATACTCTGATTGAGCAAGCCCCTCTTGTTCTATCCAAAAAGACTAGAGTGGAATCATGGCTCCCACTCAGTTTGAGGTCTCACCATCCTTCACTATTGACCTCAATAAGGGATTTGAACTTCGTCAGTCTCAATTTCCTAAGCCCGAAACCCAAGCTAAAAGCCCATAGGGTGAGTCTTTATACTTCCCTAAACAACCACAAAGGGACAACCCCACCAAAGGCTCAATGCCAATAGACATTGACCAAAGTCCCTGGTCATTAAATTTAACTTCCATATCCTTTACTGACCTACTGATAATAACTGATGAGGAGATTAAGTATCTTCATGGCAATGAAGTTGATCCCCAATACCCTCTTCTGGATCAACAAAGCCTAGAAGGACCTCTTCTCTCCTGCCCACATCAGCAAATTTCAACTGAGGTGAGTCCCACTGATGTGGAGGGGACACATGTAGATTCAGCTGCAACTATTGAAGGAGCCTCATTGGATCCTCAGTGCAGTGGTAACATTACCAAGTCTGAATCTACGACAACCATGCCCTTTGATGCCTCTGAAAGAGACATCATTAGGCAAGGGAAACTAGGGTGCCAAGAAACCACATCTGATGGTGAGGATGAATATACCAGGTATATTTCCTCATCTCCCCGTGATTCTTCAAAAGAAGATGAAAGAAGTCTGAAACTCACCATTCAAGACCTACTTTCTAAATTCTCAAATCTTTAGTCAAAGGTTAAGAATTTAGAGGATAGGTCTGCCACGCAGCAACTTGAGATTGAAAATCTAAATGCTCAACTAGCTGAGAAACAGATTGAGAGATCTGTCAGGCATCTACCTATTCAGGTCTCATTGACCTCTTCCTCTAGCTCATCTAGCTCTCAAGATGATGTTTCCAAAAGGGGGAGAGTGTTCAGAGACAAACATATATGGAACGACATAGCCATGCTTTAACTTCTCTAACTTCAAGATACCCGGCTCCCAAAGCAATAGTTTTCCCTGAGCCTGCTCAAATTATCCTGCAAATAGACCCAAGGATGCTTAGAGATATCAATAGGATCTTCTCCAACTTCTTGATAGGATCTTCTTTAGTTCAGCCCAGCCCTGATACGGCTATGATGTACTTTAGAGTTGAAGAGATTCAAGGGATAAATGCATCTTCTACCACTATGGAAGAAGTTAGTCAACCTAAGGCCCAAATGGAACATGAGATTGATTTCAAAGGGGAAATGAGGACTAATGGCCCATCAACTAAAACAGTTAGGACAAATAGTGCACTCCCTCAGATTTCTAAAGTTGAAGTTAAAGCCTTGGAAGAACAACCTCAATCTTCCGAAGCTGAGATGGAAGCTGCGGAAGGTCTATTCTCTTTGTCCAAGGATCTAATTATCACAAATGCAATTCTAGAGCTGGAAATTGAGGTGAATAGTGTGGACTTTTTCAACTGACCCCTAGCTCAAACAACTCCACTAAAACAAGCTCCAACCACCATCTCTCAGCTTGAAACTTCCATCCAAGAACCCCTAAGGTCTAGCACTTCCGAATATGTCAAAGGAAAGTGGAAGATGACTGAGGAAGAGCTTCAGGAGGAAGCAAGGTTAGAAAAACTTAAGAAGAAAGGTAGACTCCCAACTAGGAAGTTGCTAGTTGCACGTAGCAAAGCAGCTGTAGCCAACCATGAGGCTATCAATAACAAAAAGAGGATGGGATCATTGACAGGTTTATCAAGCTTGGAGCTATTAGTGAAGATGTGCTCCTGCTACCTTTAGAAGAGTTAACTAAGCTGGAAAAGGCAACCTTGCTGCTAATTGAACAAAGGGAAAAAGCAGCAAGACAACCTTAGAGGAGAAAAGAGAGAGGAAGAAAAGGGAAGCTGATCTGCAGTTTAGGAGGGAAAGGATAAATTTCCTAACCTCCAGGGGTTTCTCTCTAGAAGAATTGTCTCGCCATGATAATGATACGATCCTATGGCTCTTCAACAAAGAGCAAGATCAGTTGGAGAAAGAGAGAAATAAAGTTGTAAAAGAAAAACTGAGGGACAAGAAGAAGGAAGAAGAAGAAGCAGGAACTGCTGCTACCAGGAAGATAGGTGATAGGGCCTGGATGAAGGACTATCTCCAGGCTCAAGGCTTCTCTGGTAGGTAGGTGGGTCCCATGTCTGTGAATATCTTGCAACATATTGTCTATGAAATCAAGGCTTACATATGCTCAGGAACCCACATCATCAACCTTACCCACTTCCTCACCCACTCAATCCAAACAACCACCAAAAATACCCTTCCTCAAACCTAAAACCTTACCTAGAACCCAAAACTCTCCCACCAAACAACCACCCAAGTCATTCTCTCATTCATCCAAACATCTATCCTTGGAAGAGTTTAAGGGGATCAAGATGAAGCTCATCAAGTTTACAATTTTGAGCGATATCTCTTGTGAGGAGGAGTTCCTCATGTTTCCTCACAAGAGATCAATTTCTTGATATGGCTAGAGGAACATTGGACCAAGCTGCAAAACTCTTTGGCCTCAACTTTGATTCTCTAAATAATGAAGAGAAGAAGCTAAGAAGAAAGATGGTGACTCTGCTGGATACAAAGAAAGCTGAAAAGGTTCCTAGTCAGCCCCTTGTACCAAGGAAGAAGATTATCCAGCGGAGGTTCCAACACTCTTCTCATAACTTTGTTGTTGAGAGAGAGAATGGGGAGACAAACAAGCTCAATGCCTTATTTCTACTACACTCAAGCAGATTTGATATTGCTAAGTTAGCAGAGAAGCCATTCTCCAACCCTTCCAACTCTGAGATAGCTGCTCATATCAGGAATCATCTAAGCAACCTTCATTTGGCCGAGCTAATTGCGAAGTCCAAGATTAAAGAGGTGATGAAACTGAGAGAGGAGGAGGAAAGGAAAGGATCAGCAACCAAAGGCAAGGTCTTTCTTCAAATGGTTGAAGGTTCCAACCTTGAATCCATAGTTATATGGGAGTATGACTAACTCACTTCAAAAGGCGCAAGAAAGGGTGCATGTCATTTAGAGTGAAAGACTGGATCTCCTATCCACTAATGAGTTGTACAAACTTCTCAGCATAACTTCAAGGAAGAACAAAGAAATGAATAAACATTTGTTGTCCCTAGTGTTAAAGGTTTTGAGAAGCAGGAAGAAGTGAGGTTTTAGTAGCATCAGCCTCGGGGGAGTTTGTTGGATCTAGAAAGGCTGGTGCAACCAAAACCAAACACTTAGACTATTTTGGTGCAACAAATAAAGGACTTCCGAAGCTAAGTATGGAACTTCCGAAGACAAATGGAGTTCTTCCGAATACAAGTGTAAGATCAACTTCCGAAGGAAAACTCCAACTTCCGAAGACAAAGTCTCTACTCTTCTGAAGCTTCAAAAGTTAGAAGAAGTGAAAACTACAACTTCTAAAGTATGAAGTCCTAAGGAAGCCTCAGAAGGAGTAGCTACTTCCGAAGTATAAGTGGCCTCGGAAGAACAAGTTCTTCCGAAGCTAGTTAACCTTTAGAAGCATCTACTATGAACCAGTGAAGACAAGTATGGTCTCTCTAACACTACGCTATAGACCTCTGATATACTACATGGCGTTTTCTTAAAACCCATGTAGTTGACCATACTTTATTCCACTGTTTACCTTTATCTGTTAGAATAGTTGCTAACTTTAGTTGGTGATAAAATGTAAGTCATGGACATTTCATGACTACCAAATCTTAGATAAGACATTATCTAAGATACCTTAACTATAGCTTGGTAGTATTTTCTTTAGTTATAGATTCCAGCTGGTATCAAAGTATATTTGGTTGTAGGTGATAGTATATATAGTTTCTCATTGTAACTCATGTAATATGCTTGTAAGAGTCTTGTAATACTTTGAGTTGAGAAGTAATATATACAAGTACCTTGAAAATTATTTTCTTGTGTTCTTTGCTACTTAATATATTATCATCAACTCTTAGAAAATATTCTGCTTCATTTAAACTAGTGTGTGTGATTAAGTGAGTTTGAGAGAAAAACTAAGTGTTAAGTGACACAAAACCGATCCTACAGGGTGTATGTTGGGTATGATTTATAGTTATTTTTCATGGTTGCATGCATGTTTCAATGGGTTAGTATGATAGAATTAGGGTTAAACATGTTTGGTTATGATATGGGGACTGAATTATGATGTTAGTTGCAAGTTAGTTGCTCATGCACCTACATAGTAGCCCATGCGCCCAACTGCCTAAAATGCCTAAGTGTTCTTAAATGCCCAAAGTTCATGCGCCCTAATAGTGCCCAGATGCATAAGTGCCCATGCGCCTAAGTCAGGCTCATGCGCCTGCATAGTGCCCATGCGCCTAAGTTTGCCTAAAATCCTAAGTATTCGCATGCGCCCATATAGTGCTCATGCACCTAGAAAGTTCCCATGCGCCTAAACAGTCATCCACCTGCATAGTGGCCATGCACCTACATAGTGCCTATGTGCCTAAAAACTTAGAATTTATTCTAAAATTTTTGGAAAAAGGAAGTTTTAGGGTATGACTTGGGATATTCCCTGGGGTGGTTATATGATGATGTATGGTATTGTATGATGATGTTATGTATGTTTATGTTATGTTATCCTTATGTTCTTTATTATGTATAGTTTCGTAGCTTTACATGGTATGTTAATGAACATAAAGTATTATGTAATGAAAGTGAAAATTATGATGATGAAAAGTGGAACATAAATAAGAATGAATGCAAGTATGAATGAACGAATTAAAAGTCTGGCACGCAAATGTAAGGAGGTTCACACCCAGTGAAGGGTGCTAACTCAACTATGTGTAGTTTAGCAAACCTAGAAGGATGTACACGAGGGTCTAATCTTTGTGATTGACCATATGTATGGGACCCTTGTCGCTTTTCCTAGGTACTGGAGTTAGCTTCGTGCATAATGTTCAAGGTCTATTTATAGAACTCAGGCCTAGTAACCAGCTTCGTGCATAATATTCGGGGTATAGCACATGACATTGGTCCGAAATGTAAGTAAAAGTGATGACGAATGTACGAAATGCAACGTAAGGAAGATTATGAATGAGAAGGAATGACAATGATGATGTACAATGATGAATGAATGAATGTTAACAAATGATGATGAATGATAATAACAAGATTATCTATTTGTTTATATGATGTATGATCATGAATGAAAGGAAAGAACGGGTTTAAACGGAAGTAAAGTATTATATGTTTATATAACTAGAACTTGATCAGCAACGCTGACTTTTATGTATTTCGAGTTGGCATGTAAGAGTTGCTGAGGATGGCATGGGGCAGTTACTTGGCTAGTTTTGGATGTCATTCATTTTATGTTATGATAATGTTTTTGTGATGTAATGCAACAAATGATATTTTGTAACTTAACAATGATGTATTATTTTACAAAAGCAATTATTAATATATGAAATGGGTTGTTAAAGTATTTCCACTACGATGTTTGGTAAATTTTAAATGTATTTTTAGGTTACTTGTGCGATGATTGTCCAACTATGAGCGTTCGGGCAACAAGGCCTTACAAGTTGGTATAAGAGCCAAAATTTAAGAGAAATGGGTAAATATTAAAAAAAACCTAAAATTAAACTGAGAAAGGGACAAAATAGAAGGATGTGAATCCAAGTAGCTACATACCATCAAGTATTTTCTTTAATGTTAACCGGTATTATGTGCGCATGTTATCTGATTTATGTGCTCCTAGTAGATTTAGATACTGATGTAGTCAGGATAGGAAATGATTAGGGTATAAAGAGTAAAGTAAGTGGCTAATCACAACTGGCCACTATAATTAGGGACTTACTATACTTGACATAAACTGAGCTATTACCTTGAATTACCGTGTTGGTGTTTGGATCTTATAGCGTGGTTAGAGGATAGCTGGAGTTAGATATTCAAAGGATTCTCGAGGTGGAGGTCGTGGTGGACGTGGTATTGGACCATGTGTCATAAGAGGCAAGGCTAAGGCTAGGGAGACGACTCATGAAAAGTCTGAGATTCATCACTAGGAAGAAATTGATAAGAGTGCTAATCTGAGGGCCTCGGTGAAGGAAGCGGTTGTGGAGGAAGTTCACCGGGTCATGCAGACGATCCTACTGTTTGTGGGGACTGAAGTGATTAAAGCCATAAGATAAGGTGAGAGGAAAGAAAGGAACAAGCCCTCAGGAGAGAGAGGGAAATCAAAGACTGAGACAATTGTCTCCAGTGATGAGGAGGAAGAGAAGCCTGTGTAGGAGACAACACGAGGTTGTAATTATGGGGTGTTCTAGAGATGCTAGCCCCTACTTTTGATGGTAATGACACTGCTGCTGTCGCTCATCATTGGGTGAGGGAGATGGAGGATGTACTTGATATCAGCGAGTGCATGAAAGACCAGAAGGTGAAGTTTACCGCTCACTCATTCGTGAACTCAGCCTTGTGCTGGTGGGACAATATTGTCCAGGCTAAGAGCAACAAGACTATTGGAAGGATGAGGTGGGGTGAAAATAAAAAGTTGGTGATTGAGGAGTTCTGTCCTCACAGGGAGTTGGACAAGGTAGAGAGGGAGTTCCTACAGCTGGAGTGGGAACCATGACACACCAACAATACACCACCAAGTTCAATGAGATGGCAAGGCTGGTGCCAGATAAGGTAATGCCTCTATCACAAAAGATTAAGAGATACATTCAAGGCTTGTAGGCGGATATCTACTGGCACATGATCACCGCCCGACCGGGCACTTTTAGGTTGGTGGTTGATCTGGTGGGAAGGCTGTACGATGAGAGAGAGATAGGTGGTAGTGGTTGAGGTGAACAGGAAGGGTGGTGGCGGTGACAAGAACTGGAATGGGAAGCGTTTTGGATGTGGCGGGGGCCGGTCAAAACAACAAGGTTGCAAGGGTGGATGATCGGCGTGTAGCCACATCAAGTGCGGGGACGAAGAGGTGTGGTAAGTGCGGGAAGGAGGATACCAGAGAGTGTAGGTGGGGATTGAATATATACTTCAAGTGTGGGAAGCCTGGCTACATGGCAAGAGAGTGCAAGGTGGCAAGGTGTTAAAACTATGGTGGAGAGTGTCACATGAGTAGGGACTGCAAGAAGCCAAGGGCTGAGAGTTTCGGAGCGAATAAGATGATCGGGATGGACTGAAGGGCAGAAGGCGAGCGCCAGAGCCTTCACGATAACCCCGGAGGAGGCTAGGATGGACCTTGATGTTGTGTCAGGTACGTTTCTAGTAAACCAGACTCTTGCTTCTATGTTATTTGATTCTAGTGCTAGTAAGAGTGTCATTTCTTCTACCTTCTGTGCTAATTTGCTTGTTAGAAGTAGAAATGTAGATGAGCCCTTTGATTTTGAAACTACCATAAGTAAGTCTACTAGGAATTCTGAGTTGACAAAAAGCTATGACATAGAATTAGAAGGTCATGAGTTTCCTGCTAGAGTTTGTGATGACCTTAGGCGGGTTTGATGTAGTCATAGGAATGGATTGGTTAGCAGACTACGAGGCGAATATTGTGTGTCACAAGAAGATGATTCGACTACCGGCGCCTGACGAGAGTTTGGTGACGGTTTACGGTGATCAAGTCACTACAATTCCGAAATTGATTTTGATGTTAGTGGCTGGGAAGTGATTGAGGCGTGGATGTAGTGCCTACCTGGCCTACATAAAGGATGTGGATACGCCAACACCACAACTGTCTAATGTACTGGTTGTGTGTGACTTTCCTAGTGTATTACCAAAATACTTACCAAGTGTGCCACCGGACCATGAAATAGAGTTTCATATTGATTTGATACCTCGTGATCAACCTATTACTAAGGCACCATATCGTTTAGCTCGCTTCAAGATGAAGGAACTAATGGAGCAACTGCAATAGTTGCTTGATAAAGGGTTTATTCAACCAAGTATCTCTCCATGGGGCACTCCGGTTTTATTTTTCAAGAAGAAAAACGGTAGTATAAGGATGTGCATTGACTACCGTGAGTTGAACAAGTAGGCGGTGAAGAACCGGTACCCGTTACGAAGGATTGATGACTTGTTTGATCAACTCCAAGGTGCCGGTTGGTTCTCGAGGATAGATCTCTAATCGTGTTAGCATCAATTGAAGGTGAAGGACCAGGATATTCCTAAAATGACTTTTCGTACACATTTTGGACATTATGAGTTCCTTGTGATGTCTTTCGGTTTATCCAATGCGCCAACTGCTTTCTAGGATTTGATGAATTGAGTGTGTCGGTCGATGTTGGATAAATCAGTGATTATGTTTATCGATGATATCGTGATTTGTTGAAAGAGTGAGGAGGAGCATGCCAATCACATTCGAGAGGTGTTAGAGACGCTTAGCAGGAAGAAGTTATATGCCAAGTTCTCCAAGTGTGCATTTTGGTTGCGTGAGGTTCAATTTTTCAGGTCACATGATAAATCCTGAAGGGATTATGGTCAACCCAGATAAAGTGGAAGCTGAGATGCAATGGAAGTCTCCAAAGACTCATCTAATATTCATAGTTTCTTGGGGTTGGCGGGCTATTATAGGAGATTCATTCAAGACTTCTCTATGATAGCTTCCCCATTGACCAAGTTTACGCGTAACGATGTGAAGTTTGACTCAAGCTCATGTCTTGTCTTTACCCGAAGGAAACGTGGATTTGGTGGTCTATTCAGATGCTTCTTACTCGAGGTTAGGTTGCGTGTTATTGCAGTGATGAAAGGTTAGAGCCTGTAGATGATTGTCCAACTATGAACGTTCCGGGAATGGGGCCTTACAATATCTTGTATGGAAAGTTATTTTGGGAATGTCATCATTATACTAGAAGCTGATGATAACCCAAATAGAAATTGATCATGGAGAAATGAGATGTTCCTTGAAGTTGATCAAAAAGATCATCAATTCTTGCTAAGGGATATCAATTCTTGATAGTAAGTTTCTTAGGTTCCCTATAATCGATGCACATTTGAAATAAACCATCCTTCTTCTTCACAACACAAATTGTAGCTCCCCATGGTGAGAAACTTAGATGAATAAAATCATTATCAGAAAGTTCCTAAATTTGGCTAGGAAGCTCTTGCACTAAGACGAGGCAAGACGATATGGAGACTTTGCCATAGGTGTTGCACCAAGCACAAGATCAATTAAGAACTTGACTTGATAGATAGGAGGGAGACTAGTTAGGCCCTTGGGATAAACTTCAGCATAATCCCAAATAATCAGAATAGCTTCAACCTTCTTTGATTTCTCATCCTTTTTCACAACATGAGCTAAGAAAACCACATAATGCTTTACAAGGTACTTTTGAGATTTTTTGCGAGGCACGAGTGTAAGCCCTTTAGAAGGATTTTCCCCGTAGATGTTTAAGACACATCCGAATGAAAGAGGAATCCAATTGAACTTGTCGAAGTAAAATATATTTGCATGGTTCTAAGAAAACTAATCCATGCCTACTATGCCATCAAAATTTCCGAGTAGCATCGGCTATTTATATTGTAAAGGTTTTTCCTAACTTAGTTCATGCATTAGCAAGTAAAGGCTCAAATTCTAGGGATACAAAACTCTTATCAACATCAATACTGAATAAAACTAAAGCATATTGGTTATTTATTAGGAACGTACCGTTCACCACATCAATTTTTTTTAATCTTGATGAGCATTGGTGTTCAAGCACGACCTTGAGTCATTGGAAAAACAATAACAAACTGCATCAGTTGCAAAAATGGTGCGAATCATCGCACTAATAATAGGCACGACCCTTGATAATAGTAGGAGGAGATTAGGCAATAGGTGCATTATCCAGAGCCTTAGTAGCATTCCTGCATATGTTGAAAGTATGGCCAATATGATCACAGTTGGTACACTAACGACATAATGCGTTAGTAAGATGATGATATTTGCAGATGTTACGGTGCGGGAATGTTCAAATGTAAGGCTTCTTCACTGGGGCATAGTTAACAGAAGTCGGCTTGAAATGTTGGAGTGACTTTGTTAACAGGAACATTAGGGGTGCCAAACAAAGTTTTGAGATTTAGCCTTCCTGTTTTTCTTCTTAAAGGATTTAGGCTTATCTTCTTTGGTTGTTTTAGTAGTTACTCTTTCAATAGTCTTCTTACTATCCTTTCTTGTCAAAGATCGATGCACATGATTATAAGTTAGTTGGACAACCAAATGGATAGTATCCTCCAAGGTTGTAGAGTTTCTACCCTAGAAAATATCTTGGGTTTGCATGTGTTGGTCTCATATAATATTATGAAGTTGATTCTATGTAATCATGACATAAGAAATGAAATACTACTATGGGAGAGTGATCTTCATACACGAGAAATGAATGGGCGACTCAATAGTATTAGAGCCTCTATACAAGATTAAAGTCAAACAGTGTTTTTTTATATAAGTAAGCCTAGTAAAAGAATATAATACACTATGATAAAGTATCAAATTAATTGAATTAAACATTAGAATATATGCATACTAATGAGGTACAAGATAAGAATAGGAATGACACAAGATGTGGACCTAGTAGAGCTATAATGGTTGCCTAGTTGATGAGAAGAAAATAAAGGTTTTGTTAGATTCTAGTGTTATGCGCCTTTTTGATTTATACTATTAAGTTGATTGATTTGATCATTAATGTAAATTGATTTTTTTTATGTTTGCGAGGCTTGTTTTGTTGAATCATCGGATTATGTCATGTACACATGTAAGAAAATAAAATGAATTAAAAAACATGTAAACAATATAAAAAAATACAAAACATGTAAGAAACAAAAATATTATTAAAAACATGTATAAGATAAAAGAAAACAATGCCTGGATCGAACTTTGGGCACTTATGCTAAAAGGTATATTTGTTACCACTAAACCAAGAAAATATTTAGGAAGAACAATCAAACAACTTATTTAAATATTACTTATATGTATCATTGTTATGAAATGATGCCCTAAACATTTGGTAACTTTTGAATTATGAAGGATGAATACGTCAAAAACTCCAGATTTTAGCATTGGCCTTCAACTGCCGAATCAGGATATGCCAAGAATCTGCCAAACCACATGTGTTGAAAGACCAACCAATACCCAACCTTAAGTTCTATGATGTTAAAGACATGGGATTCAGTGTGTACCATGAGTCTTTCTTCTCCTCCCATACTCAAGAGTGATGAGTACTCCTGCCTCTCCCTTGTCTAGCTCACATCATTCACCCATCACTAAGGTGGATCTTCCTGAACTTGTTTAGGAGGTCCATATGGATGAGGTTCTTAATTTTTTAAGTGATTACATCATTAAGACCTCAACCATGGCAACTCAACCTATTGACACTTCACCTGAAGTTTTTAGTGTGTTGGGGAAATCCAACAGCCAAGAACCTTATGATGGTGGTAAGGAAGAGGATTTTGGTCTATTTCTCTTATCCCTTAATGATTCTTCTAATAAAGTTGAGGGGAACATGAGACTAAAGGTGCAAAAGCTAACAAAAACATGCACTTGTCTAGTCACTAAGGTTAGTCACTTGGAAAATCAAGTGACTACCTTACTAAGAAGGGTCAATGATCAGCAACATGAGATTTCTTATCTCAAGGAGAAACTAGTTGTTAGATCTTTAAAAAGAGCTCAACCAGGAGCATAAGAACCTGTGGATGTGATAGACCTAACCCCAACTCACCTATTCAAGAGGGTGATGCTACTAAAAAAGGGGATACAGTCTAAACAATCACAGAACCTAGAAGTTCTTCACAAGGAATGGACATTAAGGATTCACCACCCTCACTTGTAATTGTCCATGCCTAGCAACCTACTCAGTTCACGTTGATGTGGACTCACTCATTCAACGCCTATTTGAGAAGGGTATGCCCTGAGCTATGCCTACTCCATCTCATTATTTTAAGAACCCAATCATGGGATGAAGGTATGATGCTGATAGGGGAGCTTTTATGATCTTAAGAACTTAGAAGCAACAGGAAATCTTCAACTTCTACAACATGAGGTTCTATGAGAGCACATATCTGATTAACCTTACAATTGTCAACCCAAGCCAACACAAAAAAGCTGTAAGGTTAGTAGATAGGATTCAAGAGAAGGTGTATGAAGTGTTCAAGAAAAGATCAAGTTTATATAAACAAAGGCTATTGGTCAACTAGATGTTGAGATGGACCCTAAGATTAGCTTCGAAGGGGAAATCTTGACCGAAGGTCCAATAACTGAACCTATGAACCTTGAGATAGATATCTCTTCAGCATCCAGTACCTTCTATGAGGCACCAGCTGGTGAATGTGCTTTACAACATCTCTCTAGCCAGAGCTTGACTGCTACATTAGACAATGAAGGTGAAAGCTCTCTCCAACCTGAGTCACGAAGTCCTATAGCTAGTACATCGCTACGTACCCCCTCACTACCTACCTTGTTTAACGCCCTATCCCGTAGGTCGAGTGGCTCCGCTCGTTCCCTATCAAAAAAGTTTGTTTTTTCATTGTTCCTAGGTATTTTTTGGGTAATCTGCTCCCATGCTGCAAACAGTCAAATCTGAACTTAACCTTGTCACTCTTCTTTCTTTCCTCGCGAGCAGGAAGCACACCAGTAGCGTGCGTTGCGTGATTCTAAGAGAAAAGGAAATTGACTCATGATAGATTGAGGAGAGAAAGAAAACATCAAGCTAAGGGGAGAAAGTTCTATTGGTTCCTCAAACTTTATGGAAGCTACTATCAGGGTTGCCCCCATGCCAAACACTTAGAATGATGAGTTGAGGCCAACAAGGACAAAATATCTTGGGACTAGGAACTATGAAGTTGATGAAATTATCTCTCTTCTTTTATAAGAATTAAATGAACTAGCAGGCATGGAAATGTCTAAGGAGAGGAAGGAGGCAAAGGATGCAGAATTGCCCCTCAAGATCAAAGAAGGGTGAAGACTGAATAGATTATACAACCATGCTCCTACCTTCTCCCCAGTTGAAGAAAGTCCCGAGTCAAAGGTTGTGGCTGTTGAACAAGTAACTAAACAACCTCAAATAGATAAGGAAGTTGATAGACAAAACATGATCAACTACCTGAGTGGAATAGACCTCTATCAGGTATCTGCATTTCTTCCCCTCTCATATGAATATGTTGAATTTGAGCATCTTAAGCAGCTGGAACAACAATTCATTAAAGAACAAAAGACTTCTAAGAGAAAAATGAGGGAACAACAATTCATTGAATTTGAGTACCTGAGTGACAAGAGCCATCATCCAGGAAAGTCAAAAGAAGTCTGCTAATAGACAGAGGATGATAAGCTTCTTGAAATTGTATGGATTCTTCAGAAGGAGGCTTGGTCCAATGTCTCTATCCACTATGGATGAGCATATTAGGGTGATCAAGCAGAAGATTAAGAAGGGATAGCTTGTGAACTTGAATTCCCCACCAAGCCAAGATCCCTTGAAGTTGAGGTTAAGGTTGAACCCACTCAGAAAACATAACCTGAACCTAGAGTTGCAACTCAGCCAACCTTATCTTCTATTCCATAGCAGGGTCTTGCCCCCTCTTGTTCTGAACTAGTGAGGGAAGAGGATCCCACTAAGAGAGGCACATCTAAATAACCTGGTACTCAAGACCAACATTCTTAGTTAAAAACTCCTAAGAGGAGGAAAATGATGGCTTTAAAGAGTATCGAAAAAGAAGCCAAAATCATTAACCTCCAAACTTCAGGATGAGTCAGAGCATCTAAGAGGAAGTGCATAAAGAGGCTAGTCAACCAACTCCCTCTCAAGTAGAGCCTTTTGCATCTGGAAGACCCATATTGTCTTGGACTTTTGCTGCTAATCCAAACAGATGGTATGTCATCAGAGATAAAGGTGGTCAAGATGTCTACTTCTGGAAAGACATGCTTGATCTACCTCTACATGATCTCCATGACATGAGAAGATACTATGAGAATGTGAAGGATCCTAACCAAATGATGAAGAAGGGAATGGTCTTAATCATAATGAGGACTATCAATTGCTGAAGAACTTCTTTGTTTTGGTAGCATCAGCCTAGGGGATGTTTTTAATATTATAGAAAGGTTGATGCACCTGAAACAACCAAAATGCTTCATGCAAGCATGCACTTGGTACATAGTAGAAGTTGCTTCACACTCTGCACATAAATTATTCTAAGTGTAAAATCTTTCGAAGCCAAAGACCAAATCTTCCGAAGCCAAAGATGAAGTCTTCCAAAGGTTCAAGACAAAGTCTTCTGAAGCAATTGAAGTGAAGACTGATTTCTTTCAAAGACAAAGAAGAATATGCTTTTCTTGGATGTACTTTTGCATAAAGCTGACCCACTTTCTACTACAACTCTGAAGTCTCACCAACTTATACAAGTTGGTAAACATGTCCATGCTTTTGCAACCGTACATCAAGGTCTTGAGTTTATAACTTTCTACTTTATATACTTTTATTCTTATTGTAATATATTAGGATGTGAGCTATGGAATGTCATAGTCATTAGTCAAAAGGAAATATGCCTTTTGACTTTACATTGATCTTGTTGTCTAGATTAGTGTTTCTAGCTGGCCTTCAAAGTAAGGCCAGTTGTAGGATACTAGTATAAAGTATCTTAGGTCCTTATCTTTCTATGTATGCTTTGTAACACTTGTAAAAGAACTTGAGAGCAATATACTTTATACTAGAAAATCATATTCATATTGTTGTTGTTCTTAGTTCTGTCTCATTGTTTGCTTATGTTCTTAGTATCATAACATTGTCCCGATTTCCTATTTGATTTGTTAAGTATTCTAAACACTCTTCTCATTGTGAGTCTGGTTGTATTGACCATCCCTTTATACGGTCGAGTAGTAGTTTAATCCTATATTCAACAAATGACAGGTTATGATGATGAAATGCAAATAAGGGGGATAGACTTAACATAAAATTTTTATAGCCCAGTTAAAGATAGAATAAAGGGGGTGGTTCTGTGTTTAAACGAATGAAGAGACTAAAGATGGACAACTAAAATCCCAACACCCTCAAACCCTCTATAAATAGATGGTTAGCCACCCCATGCAAACTTTATTACAAGTACATGTCATTGGAGGGAGAGAGAGATAGTTGTTTTATAGAGAGAAATTCAAAGAATTCAAGAAAAGATACCAAATGTTACATAATATATGATAGATTTAGGATAAATACATGTTTATTGGGTGTTTCCTCATATTTTTTATGGATAAAGTTGATACCTTTACGTGTAGTTAGGTAGATCTTAGTTCATACTCATCTGGTTGGGCTTTCTCACGAGTTCTATGTAAAAGGGTGAGTTCTAGATCCCAAGTTTTATGGTTTCCACAGATTTTAGGGAATGATATGCATACTTAAACATGTTTTACATTTAGATCTAATGGTTTAAGATGTAAAATTATCACATTCATTTCTAGGGTTCATGTTATCTTAAATCTACATTCTTATTCAAGTTTATGTATAAAGTTTGCATGATTTTTATCTCAACTGAATTTGAAAAAACACTTTTATTGTGATGTTACCCGCATCACCGTCCGTATCGGCATTGGATGCTTTATATTCTAAGTGTAGTCATTACAAAAGAGTAAAGTAACATCTACATCATTGTTATTCACATTGATATTACTTAGTTGCATCCCTAGACGAATACCTGCATCAAAATTTATCCCATCACTATTACTAACATTAACCAACACAACAAAATCAAACTTCACACTATGAGCCAAATCTTCTGTATGGGTGCAACCTATTCTTATTAAGTTGATTCATTCGCATGGGTGCAACGTATTCATATGTATTGACCAGAAGCCATTCGTATTGGGTAACCTTCATTCACCTTAACCACACTTAGAATAGTTCCATATTTCCACTTTATGGCCAAGCTTAAGAAATTCATGCTTAATTATTGTTTCTAATCAAAGTTAAACTGTTAAAAAGGGTTTTAATATACTTTACCTTTTTTTGAGTCTTGGTGCAAGCATCCAATTGCTCTGCTTAATACATCACATGGTTTTGTTAGCTTGCCTTGTGCATGTATTAGCTTGCTTTACTTAGTGCATCACATGGTTATGTTAGCATGTTATGTGCTTGTATCAACTTGCTTTGCTTAGTGCATTGCATGGCTATGTTAACTTGGTGGCTATTTGCATCAACTTGATTTGCTGAGTGCATTGCATGGCTATATTAGCTTGATGTGTGCTTGTATTAGTTTTCCTTGCTTAAATTGCATAGCATAATTATTGTATACTACCCATGATGATTTTTAGCGGGTATGCAAGATATATTTTCAAAGTTATAGATGTCTTAATGAAATATCATGTTACTATATGTTTTTGTATGGTCATTCATCAAAGGTCACATTGTACCAATGTCCTTATATTCTGAATTAAATTGTTCTGATTGTAATATCGGAATTTTTTACTTAAACTTACATATATACTTTACTTGTGATTTTATAATATCTTTTCTTATAAGTCCTATTTTTCTAAATGTAATATTACAGGACGATTAATACTTTTTGTATCATCTCTTTCTTTTTCTATTTATGATTTAAAAACCCATTGAAAGTTTTTATACTTTCATTTCTATTAAATTATCTCTTTTTGTTATTTTATAAATACTAAATTTCATTGTCTCCCATGCTTTCGTGCAATCTATAATCTACTATTGTGTTTTATTGTTGAAATGTATATATATGTTTACTAAAAGTGATGCAATTTAAATGATCTTTTATTTTACCACCATAACTTTTTGGTTTTTCTCTCTCAAATTTTCTCTCTGCACTCTCTCTCTAACTTTTTGGTACCTTTTCTACCGTTGTGAAGACAACCACCGGTCACCGGTCAACCACCAGCCATTGGTTAAAGGCCAAAGCCTCACCGGCCACCAGTCAACCACCGGTAAACACCACCCACCATCTTCACCGGTCACCATAGTGGTGACACCAGTCACCATCACCCCTACAACCGGACTACCGCAGTACCGCCACCGCCTTCACCGGAGACACCCACTATCTTCACCACCATCTTCACCAGAGGCAAACCCGCCATCACCCCATACACCAGTGTCACCATCACCTGCCCACCTAACTGCCGAACACCAACACACCACCGAACACCACAACGCCGAACACCACCTCCACCGCCATCACATCCATCACCGCCGAACACCACACCGGAGAAACCTGCTTGGCTAACCAGCCTCCCCACCCCGCCAACCTGACCAGCGAACACCACCACCACCATCACCTCCATCACCTCCCCCAAACCCACACCACCACACCGAAGACACCTGCTCCGCTCCGCACCATCACCGGAGCCTCACCACTCCCCACCCCACCTGCTCGCCCCCCACTCCACCTACTCGGCTGCCACTATCCCCACTCAAAGCCTACCCACCCACCCCTGCCACCA
>BJCM01241926.1:0-11075 GCA_018326385.1 Flaveria bidentis | reverse complement strand
CTCTAGTTCTAGCGAGAGAGAGTAGAGAGAGAAAGTAAAGAGAATTGAAGATTCAAGGCTCGGTTGATCTCGGGATTGAAGATCGGTGTTCATGGGCATCTAAACAACAAGAAAACACCACGAATCCAGGTAAGAAACATCATTTAATCGTTACTTTTGATGTAAACCCAGATTCTAGGTTTGGGGTTTTTGAAAGTGGCAAAGATTCACCCAAAACTCACGTTTTTGTGCAAGAAAACATGTAAGAAGCTTCGATATAGCTTATTGGGTGATAAACCAAGGTTTTGGATGTAAAATATTGAAGTTTTGGGTCAAAAATGGTTGGTTCGTATTTTTCAGCCCTTTCTGCGAAACTGGGTGGTCATCTAGTGAAATTTGTTGTTCGTCTAGCGAAACTGTGGATCTTCCTGCGAAACTATAGTTTCGCAGGTAATTTCGCAGACATGGTTTTCCAACGAAAGTTGGGCGAAACTAGCAGTGAAATTGGCACCGAAGATGCCAGCGAAACTGCCAGCGAAGATGCCAGCGAAACTAGCAACGAAACTGCTGGCGAAACTAGCAGCGAAACTGCTGGCGAAACTAGCAGTGAAACTGTTGATCTTGCAGCGAAATTAGGCAGAAATTAACTCCTTTGAGTGTTAACTTATCTGCATGCTGTGTAGTGCAACCCTTGCTTTATAAGCTTGATTGAGAAGCTACTCACTGAGTCCAGGTGAGTTCTAGATCCCATATTCTAAAGGTTTTGAACTAGTTTGGGGCTGGAAATGCATACTACATATACGTTTTGAACGACTAAGATTTTAAGTGGTTCTAACGGGAAGATCGAATTTTTCATAAGAGAAGGTGCTATATAAAAGTGTTAAAATAAAAAATTTTCACGCTGACCTGGCAGCACGGCCCTAGCCAGGTGCATACGCACAGTAAGAGTTCAGTCTTGGTGACTACTCCAAGACGTGCGATTTCCTAATTACTATATGTTATACAGCGTGCGATCTTGGCCAACCCATAAGAGTTCACACACATAGGGGGAGTCTGTCCTAGTTACCACTCCATACGTGCGATACGGGCTCCTTGTCGCTTAACCCTAGATGAATTGCTTGGTGCTCTAGAGGGGGGTTAAGTACATGACGGGACCTAGATAGAAGTGAAAGAAAATAAATGTACGAAATGTGCGATAAGTACGAAATGTTCAAAACGTGCGAAATGTACGAAACGAATGATGATGAAGATAATAATGATTACCTTGATGTATGTATGATGTATGATCACGTGCGATAGTAATGAAAATGTTTTAACGAATGGAAGGTAATGCAATGTTTTTACAAAACTGGAACTCACTCAGCAACGCTGACTTTTTATGCATTTTCTAGTTGGCAGGTGAGCATTGATAAGGATGGCGCGGGGCAGCTACTTGGCATTTTTGGATGACATTCTTTTGTATAATGTTTTTACATTGTAATACGAACGAACTATATATTTTGTAATGAACAATGTATTATTTTGCAAAAGTGTTCATTTAAAGGAAATGAGATGTTTGTTTAAGGTGTTTCCGCTGCATGATTTTAGTAAAGTTAACGTAATTATATGTTTTAGGTGCGATGATTGGCCAGCTGTGAGCGTCCCGGGAACGGGGCCTTACAAGTTGGTATCAGAGCCAAAGTTTAAGTGAAACGGGTAAATTTCAAAAGAAGCCTAAACTTAAACTGAAAATGAGACGGAAAAGGGAAGGGA
This sequence comes from Flaveria bidentis, assembly GCA_018326385.1. Taxonomy (NCBI): domain Eukaryota; kingdom Viridiplantae; phylum Streptophyta; class Magnoliopsida; order Asterales; family Asteraceae; genus Flaveria; species Flaveria bidentis. The sequence continues at coordinate 9,344 of BJCM01241926.1, read as the reverse complement.
TGCCAGTCCGAGTAGCTGCGTGCCATCTGGTATTTTCTTAATGTTAATCGGTATTATTTGCGCATGTTATGTGGCTTTTGTGCCTTTAGTGGATTTAGATATTGATGTAGTCAGGATAGTAAATGCTTGGGGAAGAGTAAAGTAAGTGGCTAATCATAACTGGCCACTGTAGTTAGGGACTTACTATACTTGTGATAAATTGAGCTATTACCTTGAATGACCGTGTTGGTGTTTGAATCTTATAGCGTGCTTAGAGGATGGCTGGTGGTAGATCTTCTAAGGCTTCACGTGGTGGAGGTCGTGGTGGGCATGGTGCTGAACCACGGGTCACAAGAGGAAGACCTAGATTCTAAAAGGTGGTTCATGATGAAACCGAGACTCCTCATCCAGAGGGTGGGGATGAGAGTGCAAATCTGAGAGCCTTAGTGAAGGAGGCGGTTGTGGAGGAAGTGCATCAGGTCATGCAGACGATCCTACCGTCTGTGGTGACCAAAGTGTTAATGGCTGTTAGAGATGGGAAGAGAAAGGAAAGGAGTAGGTCTACGGGCGGAAGAAGACGACCCGAGACTGAGATGGTCCTCTACAATGATGAGGAGAAGGACAAGAGCCTGTGCAGGAGGCGACACGAGGCTGTAACTATGGGACATTTATGAGATGCAAGCCCCCAACGTTTGATGGAAATGGCACTGCTGCTACTGTTCACCGGTGGGTGAGATATATGGAAGTCGTTCTTTATATCAGTGAGTGTCTGGAGGATCAGAAGGTGAAGTTCGCCGCCCACTCGTTTGTGGACTCGGCTATGTGTTGGTGGGACAATATTGTCCAAGCTGAGGGTAGCAGGGCTATCGAGAGGATGAGGTGGGAAGAGCTAAAGAAGTTGGTGATTGAGGAGTTCTGTCCTCAAAGGGATATGGATAAGGTTGAGAGAGAGTTCCTGCAGCTGGAGGCAGGAACAATGACGCATCAGCAGTACACCACCAAATTCAACGAAATGGCACGGCTGGTGCAAGATCAGGTGACACCTCTGTCGAGAAAGATCAAGAGGTATATTCAGGGCTTGCTAGCGGATATTCGCAGGTATATGATCGCCGCCCGGCCGAGCACTTTTATGTCAGCGGTTGACCTGGCTGGGAGGTTGTATGATGAGCGGGAGGCGGTGGTGGCTGAGGTGAACAAAAAGGGTGGTGATGACCGGAACTTGAATGGGAAGAGGTTTGGTTGGGGTGGTGCCCCGATGAACAACAAGAGTGCACGGGTGGATGACCGGCTTGTGGTCACATCTGGTGCAGGGTCGAAGAAATATGGTAAATGCAGGAAGGAGCATTCGGAAGAATGCAAATGGGGGTCAAACATGTGCTTCAAATGTGGGAAGCTTGGTCATATGGCTAGAGATTGTGGAGTTGTAAGGTGCTATAACTGTGGAGAGAATGGCCATCTGAGCCGGGATTGCAAGAAGCCGAGGGCGGAGAGTTCCGGGGCAGGGAGGAAGTCCGGAACTGAGGGGCAGAAGGCAAGCGCCCGAGCTTTCACGATGACTCGGGAAGAGGCTAGGACGGACCCCGATATGGTGTCAGGTACATTTCTAGTAAACCAAACTCTTGCATCTGTGTTGTTTGATTCTGGTGCTAGTAGGAGTTTCATTTCTGTTGTCTTTTATACTAAGTTGCCCATTAAGAGTAGAAGTATTTATGAGCCATTTGATGTAGAAACTACCATAGGTAAGTCTACCAGGATTTCTGAGATGATAGAAGGTTGTGATATAGAACTAGACGGTCATAAGTTTCCTGTTAGACCTTTCATGATGACCTTAGGCAGTTTCGATGTAGTCCTAGGAATGGATTGGTTGGCGGACTACGAAGCGAACATTGTGTGTCGCAATAAGATGATCCGATTGTCAGCGCCTGACGGGAATACGGTGACGGTTTATGGTGATCGAGTCATGACAATCCCGAAGGTGATTTCGAAGGCGGTGGCTGGAAAATGCATGAGACATCGATGTAGTGTCTACTTGGCCTACGTAAAGGACGTGGATGCGCCAGCAGCACAACTGTCTGATGTACCGGTTGTGTGTGACTTTCCGGATGTGTTTCTAGAAGATTTACCAGGTGTGCCACCAGACCGTGAGATTGAGTTTTAGATTGACTTGGTACCAGGTGCCCAACTAGTAGCTAAGGCACCGTATCGGTTGGCTCCGACTAAGATGAAAGAGTTGATGGAGCAATTGCAAGAGCTGCTTGATAAGGGGTTCATTAGACCGAGTATCTCTCCTTGGGGTGCTCCGGTCTTATTTGTGAAGAAGAAAGACGGTAGCATGAGGATGTCCATAGACTACCGTGAGTTGAATAAGTTGGCGATAAAGAACCGATACCCCTTACCGAGAATTGAGGATTTGTTTGATCAGCTCCAAGGTTCTAGTTGGTTTTCAAGGATAGATCTTCGATTTGGTTATCATCATTTGAAGGTGAAGGAGCAGGATATTCCTAAAACAGGTTTTCGCAAGCGTTACGGACACTACGAGTTTCTCGTTATGTCATTTGGTTTGACCAACGCGCTAGCTGCTTTTATGGATTTAATGAATCGAGTGTGCTGGCTGATGTTAGATAAATCAGTGATTGTGTTTATCGATGGTATCTTGATTTATTCAAAAAGAAAGGAGGAGCATGTCAGTCACATTCGAGAAGTGTTAGAGACTTTAAGGCGGGAGAAGTTATATGCAAAATTCTCCAAATACGCATTTTGGTTGCGCGGGGTCCAATTCTTCGGTCATGTCGTGAATCCCGAGGGGATTATGGTGGATCCAGCAAAGGTGGAAGCGGTAATGCAATGGAAGTCACCAAAGACGTCATCCGAGATTCGTAGTTTCTTGGGTTTGGCGGGCTACTACAGGAGGTTCATTCAAGACTTCTCTAAGATCGCTTCTCCACTGACCAAGTTGACCCGGAAAGATGTAAAGTTCATATGGGGTCAAGCTCAAGAGAAGGCGTTCGAGGAATTCAAGGCGATTTGACTCAAGCTCCTGTTCTGTCATTACCCGATGGAAGTGAAGATCTGGTGGTTTATTCTGATGCTTCGTACTTGGGGTTGGGGTGTGTGTTAATGCAGATGGGAAAAGTTATAGCATATGTATCCCGATAGTTAAAGGTTAATGAGGTCAATTACCCTACTCATGATTTGGAGCTAGCAGTTGTGGTCTTCGCGTTAAAGATTTGGAGGCACTACCTATACGGCACAAAGTGCACCATATTCACCGACCACAAAAGCTTGAAGTACTTCTTCGAGCAGAAGGACTTAAACATGAGGCAAAGGAGATGGTTGGAGCTCATAAAAGATTATGATTACGAAATCCATTACCATCCGGGCAAAGCCAACGTAGTGGCGGATGCCCTTAGTCAGAAAGATAGACCCAAACCGATTCGGGTGAAAGCGTACCAGTTGATCATGACCTCTGATATGATGAAGCAAGTTAAAGAGTTTCAAGATGAGGCATTGAAAGAATATCATCTTAACTCGGAAAGAATGAGAGTTCTGGTTGCGGAATTGGGCGAAAACACACTTGGTGTTAGAACCCGATTCGGACGGATGTGGATTCCTCGTCATGGGGATCTACACATGAAAATCATGGATGAAGCTCACAAGACTCGATAATCCATTCGTCTCGGTGCCACAAAGATGTATCAAGACATGAAGAAAGATTACTAGTTGCCGAGTATGAAACGCGATATGGTGGAGTATGTGAGTAAATGCCTTACTTGTCTAAAGGTGAAAGCCGAGCATCAGAAGCTATATGGGAATATCCAACCTTTGGATATACTAGAATGGAAATATGAGCACATCACCATGGATTTCATTACAAAGCTGTCGTGTACCCCAAAAGGGTATGATGCCATATGGGTGATAGTTGACCGTTTGACGAAGAGTGCTCACTTCCTACCGATCCGCGAGAAATATTCATTTGAGAGGTTGGTGGATCTCTTCATTAAAGAGATTGTAACTCGTCATGGTTTACTGGTGTCTATTGTGTCTGATCAAGACACCCGGTTTACATCCAAATTTTGGAAGAAATTCAACGATGCTATATGGACGAGGTTACACATCAGCACGACTTATCATCCCCAGACTGATGGTCAGTCAGAGAGGACCATTGAAACATTGGAGGGCATGCTTCGGGCATGTGCTATCGATTTTGGAGGAAGTTGGGATGACCACCTACCGTTAACTGAGTTCTCATATAACAACAGTTATCATGCTAGTATTGGTATGCCCCCTTATGAGATGCTATACGGCAGGAAATGTAGAACACCCATCTCTTGGGGTGATATTGGTCAGAAAGAGTTAGGGAGCGTCGAGGTAATCGAGGCTATGACTGAAAAGCTTGAAAAGATCAAAGCCTTTATGAAGGCAGCCAAGGATAGACAGAAGTTGTATGCTGATAAACGATATAGACCGATTGAGTTTTAGGTGGGTGACCAGGTTATGTTGAAGGTCTCACCTTGGAAGGGCATCATTCGGTTTAGGAAGCGGGGCAAGTTGAGACCAAGATACATAGGGCCTTTTCGAATTATTGCTCGTGTAGGAGAGGTGGCCTATAGGTTGGAGTTGTCGAGTGAGTTAAGTGGAATTCATCCGACATTCCATGTAGCTCACTTAAGAAAGTGCTTAGCCGAGGAGGATATGGTGGTGCCACTGGAGGATATTGAAGTGGATGAACGGCTCAACTATGTGGAGCAACCAGTGGTGATCATTGATCGCAAAGAGAAGAGGCTAAGGAATAAGGTGGTTCCCTTGGTGCGTGTACAGTGGAAGCACAGGAAGGGATCAGAGTCCACTTGGGAAGTTGAGGAAGAGATAAGGAAACATTACCCTCAACTATTCAACAACTAGCAGGTTTCGAGGACGAAACCTAAATAAGGGGGGTGGACTTGTAACGCCCTAAATAATGTCTAAGCGAACCAAATAATAATAATGGGCTTAGACGAGATCATTTAATGAAAATAAGATGGATATGGGTTATAGACCGAGTTAACTCTTCGGGTTATGTGTTTGGCGAGTTTAAGGTCCCGGGAACGCCCTGGTATATATATAAATGGATCAGCTTGAGCAGCTCTCATTTGCAACTCAACACTCTAGTTCTAGCGAGAGAGAGTAGAGAGAGAAAGTAGAGAGAATTGAAGATTCAAGGCTTGGTTGATCTCAGGATTGAAGATCGGTGTTCATGGGCATCCAAACAACAAGAAAACACCACGAATCCAGGTAAGAAACATCATTTAATCATTACTTTTGATGTAAACCCGGATTCTAGGTTTGGGGTTTTTGAAAGTGGCAAAGATTCACCAAAAACTCACGTTTTTATGCAAGAAAACATGTAAGAAGCTTCGATATAGCTTATTGGGTGATAAACCAAGGTTTTGGATGTAAAAGATTGAAGTTTTGGGTCAAAAATGGTTGGTTCATATTTTTCAGCCCGTTATGCGAAACTGGGTGTTCATCCAGCGAAATTAGTTGTTCGTCTAGCGAAACTGTGGATCTTCCTGCGAAACTATAGTTTCGTAGATAGTTTCGCAGACATGGTTTTCCAACGAAAGTTGGGTGAAACTGGCAGTGAAATTGGCAGCGAAGATGCTAGCGAAACTACCAGCGAAACTAGCAGCGAAACTGCTGGCGAAACTAGCAGCGAAACTGCTGGCGAAACTAGCAGCGAAACTACTGCTCCTGCAGCGAAATTAGCTACGAAATTAGGTAGAAATTAACTCCTTTGAGTGTTAACTTATCTGTAGGCTGTGCAGTGTAACCCTTGCTTTGTAAGCTTGATTAAGAAGCTACTCACTGAGTCCAGGTGAGTTCTAGATCCCATATTCTAAAGGTTTTGAACTAGTTTGGGGCTGGAAATGCATACTAAATATACGTGTTGAACGACTAAGATTTTAAGTGATTCTAATAGGAAGATCGAATTTTTCATAAGAGAAGGTGCTATATAAAAGTGTTAAAATAAAAAATTTTTGCGCTGACCTGGAAGCACGACCCTAGCCAGGGGCATTGCCCCTTGGACCCCACTAGGGGCTGTTGCCCCTAGAACCCTGCTGTCAGGGGCTGCCGCCCCCGAACCCCTGCTGTCCAGCGTTGGAAGTTATGTTTTATGATGATTTATGCTTGATATGCATATGTTTATGTATGCGAATGTGTGATGCATGATGTTTAAAATGATGTATGATTGATGCTATGTATGATGATGCTGATGTATATTGATGATGTATGCTTATGTATATTATGTATGTTATGTTTTCTTATTTCTTTATTTAGTATGGTGACGTGGCTTTACGTGGTGTGGTAGTGTTAATGAACGTAAAGTATTATCTTAACGAAGTGAAAGATTTAAGATAATGAAAGTTGAACATAATGAAGGAACGAATGAAAAGCCTTGCAAGCAAATAGAAGGAGGTTCACAACTCATTGAGAGTTGTTAACTCAACTGTGTGTCTCTACAGCGTGCGATTTTTTCTAACTCATAAGGGTTCATACGCACAGTAAGAGTTCAGTCTTGCTTACTGCTCCAATACATGCGATTTCCTAATTACTGTGTGTTATACAGCGTGCGATCTTGGCGAACCCATAAGAGTTCACACACACAGGGGGAGTCTGTCCTAGTGACCACTCCAACCGTGCGATACGGGGTCCTTGTCGCTTAACCCTAGATGAATTGCTTGGTGCTCTAGAGGGGGGTTAAGTACATGACGGGACCTAGATAGAAGTGAAAGATAATAAATGTACGAAATGTGCGATAAGTACGAAATGTGCGAAACGTGTGAAATGTACGAAACGAACGATGGTAAAGATAATAATGATTGCCTTGATGTATGTACGATGTATGATCACGTGCGATAATAATGAAAATGTTTTAAAGAATGGAAGGTAATGCAATGTTTTTACAAAACTGGAACTCACTCAGCAACGCTGACTTTTTATGCATTTTCCAGTTGGCAGGTGAGCATTGCTGAGGATGGCGCGGGCAACTACTTGGCATTTTTGGATGGCATTCTTTCGTATAACGTTTTTGCAATGTAATACGAACGAACTATATATTTTGTAATGAACAATGTATTATTTTGCAAAAGTGTTCATTTAAAGGAAATGAAATGTTTGTTTAAGGTGTTTTCGCTGCATGATTTTAGTAAAGTTAACGTAATTATATGTTTTAGGTGCGATGATTGACCAGCTGTGAGCGTCCCGGAAACGGGGCCTTAAGTTGGTATCAGAGCCAAAGTTTAAGTGAAACGGGTAAAGTTTCAAAAGAAACCTAAACTTAAATTGAAAATGGGACGGAAAAGGGAAGGGATACTAGTGTACAAAAAAGATATTAGAGGATGAGACTTACAAACGGGAACGGGGCCTTACAAAATGATATTAGAGGACAAGGTTATGATAATGGCTCAAATATGAAAGGAAAACATCAAGGTGTACAAAAAAGATTGTTAGATGTTAATCCTAGAGCATTTTATACACCATGTGGTTGTCATAATTTAAATTTAGTACTTTGTGATATGGCTGGCTCTTGTAAGAAAGCAGGTGAGTTTTTTGGAGTGATACAACGTATCTATTATTTAATTTCATCATCCACTAAATGATGGAAAATTATAACAGATCATATACCCATATTTACTCTTAAATCATTATCACAAACACGCTGGAAAAGTCGAGTTGAAAGTGTTAAAGCAATTAGATTTTGAAATTTCACAATTGAGAAATGCATTGTTAGCCTATCATGATGATTCTAAAGAATTTAAACTTAAAAGTGAGGCTAATTCCTTAGCGACACATAAATTGTATAATTTTGAATTCTTATTAGGTATGGTTATTTGGTATGATGTTTTGTATGCTATTAATTTGGTAAGTAAGAACTTATAATATAAAGATATGTGTCTTGATGATGCTATAGATTAACTTAATAAACTTGTTTCCTTTTTAAAAAAATATAGAGAAAATGGATTTGAAAAGGCTTTGGTTGTTGCTAAATAAAGAGCTATAGATATGAATGTGAAACCTAAATTTTGTAAAAGAGTATTATTTATAGAAATAAAAAGTATGATGAAAATGTAAATAATGAAACTATCAAAACTCCTATTGAATATTTTAAAATTAATTATTTTTTATATATAGTTGATCAAGCTATTTCTTCACTTTAAACTAGATCTGATCAAAAGTTTCAAACTAATTTTGATTTTTTATTTAGTATAAAAAGGTTAAAAACCATAAATGAAGAAACTTTTAAAGAAAAATGTATTCATCTTGAAAATGTGTTAAAGCATGATGATAAAGTAGATATTAATGGTTTAAATCTATTTCAAGAACTAAATTTTTTAAGAGAACTTATATATATAGAATGTGATACACTTTTAAAGATATTAAGTTATATTAAAAAAATTAATTCAGTTTCAAATTCATTTATTGCATAAAGAATTATTTTAATTATTCTATGGTTGTTGCTTCCGCAAAATGAAGTTTTTCTAAGTTAAAATTGATTAAAAAATATCTAAGATCTTCAATGTCACAAGAAAGATTAAATGGTTTTGTTATTTCAGCGGTTGAACAAAAATTTTAAAAAAATTTTGATTACGACGAGTTTATTAAAGAATTTACAACAAATAAAGCTAGAAAAATAAATTTAATTTAAAATATTTACTCAAATAAATTAAAACTGATTTCTTTAAGTAAGTTTATAACATCATCAAAACATTAATTTTTTTAACTCTGCTAGTTATAAACTTTTTTAGTTTACTATTGCCGGTACTAAGCCCGGATAAAGGAGGAGGATTTTTTTATCATAATGTTTAAAATGACCTTAAATTTAAGTTTTGTTTTAGGCCTAAAAAACATTAAGACGCCCCTGACTAGAGTTCTCGTTACCAACTAAAAGGAATTCTCGTTACCAACTAAAAGTGATCAAGACTCAAGACAACATCACACGTATATAGAAAATAATGAATCCTCTCGTTCAAGTAAAATATTCCAATTAATTTGGATATTTTTGTCACCTTTCTACACCCTCATTGACCACGCAGGAGCCCATGGCCAAGTCCATGCAGATTTTGGAGTAAACGGCAGTGTTTTCGTGACCGGATCGGACCGGCCGGTCCGACCGGGGATCGGTCCGGTGGCCGGTCCGGTTCGTTATAAATCGTTTTTGAGGTGTCGAACCGGCCGGTTCTTCCCGAATCGGTGATCTGACCGGGAACCGGATCGGTTTAGACCGGCTTTTGATTTTTTTTTTTTGATTTTAATGGGATAAAACGGAATGTTAAACCATAAATTAGTGTGTTGGATATACAAATATAGTTAAGTTTATATATAAC
>BJCM01241921.1:0-19325 GCA_018326385.1 Flaveria bidentis | reverse complement strand
CAGATCATCTGGATGAATACAGTCCAGGTCTTAAAGAGTGAAAAGAGAGTTGCCACAACTTTCATCAGAAGACACAAAAGCTTGAGAAGAGCTTGTCTCTTGGAATGGGCTTCCTTGAGTGTAGTTCTCCCTTGGTGTCTCTGGGAAGGTGACGAAAGGACCCTTTGGTGAGTTGTCAGGGTCGCATATGAGATGATGTTTGGGTTCTATGTTGTCCCTTTCAACTACATGTTAGGCTGAACCCATTTGATTGTTGGAGTTGCCAGATGAACCTTGCATGTTCATCTCCATCTGGTAGCCACTGAGAATCCCATATAACTCTGTTAGAGTAAGATTTTTGCGATTTTTAGTTCTCTTGATAACCACACAGTAGTGTGTCCATTGCCTAGGAAGTGAGGACATGAACTTCCTTACAATGTCTCTATTCTCAAGAGAAACTCCTCCAACAACTAGAGTATCCATAATCTCAACATACCTGGAGTATTGTTGAGTCATGGTTTCACCTGTTTTGAAGGTGAAGTTTTCAAACTGCTGCTTCAGGAGATCCTTCTTGTTCTCCTTGGCTTCAAAGGAACCCTCATACATTAATGTCAGTGCAACCCACAACTGCTTGGCTATTTTGCACTTCTTGAAACCTCTGTATACAGAGTTTAGAAAGGCAGTTTGAAGGGCTGTCATGGTTTTTTTTTCAATCTCTACTCTCTTCCTATCTTTATCAGAGTAGTTAGCCACATCTTTGGGGATCATACCAGCACCACTAGCAGAAGAGGTGCTGGGTATGAAAGGTCCATTCTCAATAGACTCCCACATTCTTGAATCAAAAGACTTGATGAAACCTTCCATTCTTAAACACCAGGTGTCAAACTCATCAAGAGTGATAGCAGGGACTTGTTCATGGTTCCAGTTTCCATATTAGTCTTGGAAATGGCTGCCATTTGAAAAGTTTAGTATTTGTGTGTGTAAGGGATCTTAAGATGGTGAGATCTTATATCAAGAGCCTGAAAAACTTTGATACCAAATGCAGGATCGTTAAAGGGGGTCAGTTACAACACAACAACACAAAAAGGAGATTAACTAAACTTAATCAAACAGTAAACTGGATTAACCAAGTTGGGACACTAATAACACAAGTAATGTAAGAGACAGAACACAAAGAACACAAGTGTATGCTTTTCAAGAATGCAGTATATTGCTTTCTCTATGTCCTATTACAAGTGTTACAAAGCATATATGAAAGATACAAGAACTTGAGATACTTATACTACATGCTACAGTCGGCTATACTTTGAAAGCCAGCTGGATACAACTGACTAGACACAAACAAAATCAATTGTAGAGTCAAAAGGCAGATTGCTTTTTGACTTGTGACTATGACATGCCATAGCTCACAACCTTATCTATTACAAAAAGGGTAAAGTACATGAAGTAGAAAGTTACAGACTCAAGAACTCAATGTACAGTTACCAAAAGCATGGTCCTTTTCACCAACTCATGTAAGTTGGTAACTTGCAGAGATGCAGAGGAAAGGTGTCTAGCTTTATGGAACAGTACATCAGATAAAGCATCTTACTAAAAGTCTTTGGAAGAAATCTATCTTTATAAGTTGAAGCTTTGGAAGACTTTGTCTCTGAGCCTTCGAAAGACTTCATATTTGGCTTCGGAAAATATTGGTCTTGGCTTCAGAAGATTTTACACTTAGAGTATTTTTTGTTGCATGTGTGAAACTTTGTAAGCATTCTTTTTCAATGCACCTGTGCAGCATGCAGGATAGACTTAAGATGTTTAGGTTACATCAGCCTCTTCACTAATCTCTACAAACATGTTTCAGCATTTCTTATCCAAGAGAAAGACAAGATAGAATGATATTCCAATCACCACTTCCTCAGCAATCGCGCTCTCTTCACAAACAAGCCATTCAATATGTATGCCTATGTTTTTAATAGCCTGACTTCAAACATACAAGAGGGGAAAAGATACAAGTTCTTGATGTATCCAAGATTCATTCAGTGCTTGATAAATTAATCATTCCTTGATATTGCTACTGAGGGACCAGTGCTTGATATTCCTCATTATGATGCAAGATCATACAAGGACATTAAGAAGAGGGATCCAAGAACCTTTAACAGTGGAGCTCACTCACCTCTTCTTCCGTGGATGATTCAGTAGATAAATCAAGAAGATCAAGTACAAGAACAAGCTGGTGATGAGCAAGTTGCACAACCATCACTACAACCAACACCACAGCCAACACCATCACCATCACCACAACCAATACCACAACCAACACCACCACCATCACCACAACCAACACCACAACCAATACCTCAACAAACACCACCACCATCACCACAACCAACACCACAACCAATATCACCACCTCACTAATCACCAATATTACCATCTCATCACTCACAAATATCACCACACCAACCATGGCCCACCCATGATTACCCTACTTAATTTGGAGACTCAACTAGCCCTTCTAAAGCATCCAAATCATCTTCAGATGAGGAGGCTCAACATGCTGAAATACCTGTAAAGAAAACAACTTCTGAGACTGCTCCCTTAGAGAGCTTTGCTGAATCCAATGTAAACAGGCCTGATAAAAAGAATGAATTGATATCTGAGCTCCTACAAAAGGTGGAAAGAATACTAAATAGGAGAGCTAGAATCACTAATGACATGTTTCTAGAGCTTGATGAAAAGGAGAATGAATTAAAAGAACTAAAAGAAAAATATGAAGCTGAAAAGAAAGAGAAAGAGAAAGAGATTGACTACTTGAAAGCTTCCCTGAACTATTCTAGAGAAGAAGTGAGTGGCCATGTTGACACTCTTGCCATTCAAACCATAGCTATGGAAGAGCAAGAGAACATTATTGAAGAACAAGCTTAAATCATCTCTAATCTCTAAAAGGAAATTGAAAGACAAAACAAAAAGATCTCTGAATTTGAGTTGTTAATTGAGATTCAAAGTAGTGGTGTGGCTAATGAGAGTAAAAATGAACAAGAAAAAGTTATTGATGATGAAAACCAGTCTGTTTCAAAATATGATGAACAAAGAGAAGATGCAAGTTAAACAACGAATGAGGAACAAAGCCTACAGATTGTGATTTACTCTGGGAAATTAGATGCTACTCATAGTAAGAAAGGAGAATTTGAAGAACTTATCAGTGCTCTAGAAAGCTTTACCTCTAAAGAATTCAGTGTAGATGATGACTTTTGGGAGTTTGTGAGTAATCAAAGAACTAACACTGAACCTATTGTAATCATCCCTCAATCTCCAGTTCCCTTGGAGAAAGAGTTAAGTATGCAGATTGTCCCTGCTGTGTCACTATCTGAAGAACAAAAAAAAAGATAAGAGAATTTTGTGAAAAAGGAAAGGAAAAGATTTAAAAAGAAACAGAAAAGGAGGAAATAGAAATTGATAATCAAGAACAAATCAAGGCTGAAAAATTGCCTGAGGTGATGGAAAAGGCTGAATCTTCACGTCCACAACTTCAAACATACTCAAGAAAGAGGAAATATCTAGCTAAAAAGGCTAAGGGAAAAAGACCAATGATTGAAGAAGAGAGTGTTAAGAAAAACAGGAAAGATGATCCTAGAAGCTTGGCAGCTATAACTGAATTTCTTGAAGAACATGAGCAGGCTGAAGCTCAATTAAATAAACAAGTTATTACTATTGATCTGGAAGAAGGAGAGATAGCAGGAGGTTATGATGCTGAAAAGGATGTTCATATGGACAGTCCTATGAAACCAGAAAAACCAGTAGAGGAACTGGTGTTAAAGGCTCAAACTGATGATCTGATAATAAAATCAATGTTTTTGATCAATCACGGGTATGATCCAGATGAAGTCTTTGGCATGATATATGAAGGAATGAAGGAAGAAGAAGAAAAGGTGAATAAACTGCTGGATCTTTTGAAACTGAATATGAAAAGTCATTCACCAGAAAGGATCCTGTGCCAAATTTGTCTCCTATGAAGAAATCAACCACAACTGAGTATGAAAGATCATTTTCAAGAAAGGCTCCTCTGCCTAAACTATCATCCATGAAGAAAACATCCCCAACTCCTGAACTACTATTTCCTGATCCTTATAGCATGTCAGATAAGGAAATGAAGGATTATCTTTCAAGCCAAGGGTTGACAAGAAGGAAGATTGGGAACATGAAAACAAACTCATTAAGGGCTGCAACTCTTCAAATGATTAATGAAAAGAAAGAAAGACTCAAGCGGTTAGAAGAAGAAATCCTAAACAAGAAGCCAAGATCTAGAGCATCTGCTCAAGGCATGCTGCTAAACTAGAAAGATCAAGAATTGTTGGCTCCTGTACTTCATAAGTACCCTGAATGGTTTGCAGAACCCTCTCAGTTGAAACTACAAGAAGGATTAACCACTGCTGAGTTAATCAAAGGGGTGTCTACTCCCAAAGGCAAAGTTGATCAGAAAATATTTGCATGGAAGTATGACAGCATGTGGAATATGTTTATGATGAAAAGGATCTCCGGGTTGGGCCAATTCTTTACAGAGTACTCAGCTCTTGTAAATGCCCTGGAGATTCATGACTTAAAAGAACTAGCTCAATTGGAACTATTCAATCACTCAGCTATGTTCAGGGGATATGAATTTGAAAACATACTCAAAATGTTAAGAAGAACTGATAATTTCAATTCATTAAAGACAATATGCATGAGGAAAGATAAGTCTTTTGTTAATCCCCTTGAGAAGAAGAAGAAAATGCAAGCAGAAGAAGTTATGTTTCCTGAGTTAAAGGTCAAACCAACAGAATCATTAAAGAGAAAAATGGTGTCTAGTACTCATTCCTCCACACCCATCTCAAATGTGTACTATGATGGAAAAAACATATGAGATGGTGATTGAAAGAAAGTGCGGAGGAAAGGAGGGTGCTGAAATAAGACTATTTAGTGGATATGAAGTAAGATTGCTTCATGAATCATACATCCACTATATATATACCAGACAATTTAGGGAATTAAACAATAAATTAGGTGAACAAGATATGCACTTCTTCCTAAAGTACATCAAGTTGCTAAAGTTGGCTTATGATTGTAACACCCCGAAAAGTCAAAATGAGTCATTAAGGATAATGGGCTTAATTAATGGGTATTTAATAAAAGAAAGAAAAGGGTTATGGGCTAAATTGGGTTTATGGGCAAGAGCTTAAGTGATTAAGGCCCATAATCAGCCCCTTAACCCACCCAAAGCAGCCTCCATCTCCATCATTTGCAACCCTAGCTCCCAAAATTCATAGATTTGGAGCTTCAAAGGTCAAGGGATTGAAGATCTGCGTGTTGGAGCATTAAACGCCAAGAAAGGATCAATAAATCCAGGTAAGAATCGACCTCTAAACCCTTCTATAGATCAAACCTAGATTCTAGGGTTTTGGGTTTTGAAAAGTTGCAAAGAATCGCATAAAGGTCACATTTTTATGTATGACAACATGTATAAACTTAGATTTAGCCTCATGGATGATAAACTAAGAGATTGGATGTAGAATTAGGACTGGAAAATGTTTTAAATATGGGGGTGAGGACCACTATGCTAGGGATTGCAAGGTGGGGAAGTGTTACTAGTGTGGCGAGATAGGACATGTGGGGAGGGACTACAAGAAAGGAAAATCAGGAGGATCAAGAATGGTTAAAGCTAGAGATAAAGGAAAGGGTGATGGTTCAAAGGCGAAGGTGAGGGCATTCAACATAACTCGTGAGGAGGCCAGGGCAGATCTAGAAGTAGTTTCAGGTATGTTTCGGGTAGACCATAAATATGCTTCTGTGCTCTTTGATTCTGGTGCTAGTAGGAGTTTTTTGTCTGCTGCCTTTTGTCGTTTATTGCATGGTAAGAGTAGAAAGTTATATGAGTCTTTCTATGTAGAAACAACCATTGGTAAGTCAACTAAGATAACTGAGGTGGTTGAGGATTGCCTGATTGAGTTAGAAGATTGTAAGTTCCCTGCTAGGTTGCATGTTATGGCCTTAGGATGTTTTGATGTGGTGTTAGGCATGGAATGGTTAGTGAGATATGAAGCCAATATAGTATGTAGTAAGAAGATAATTCCTCTAACAGCGCTCGGCGGTAGTTTTGTTATGGTTTGTGGAGATAAGGTGTGCTACGTACCGAAGATCGTGTCGATGATCATAGCTGAAAAGTATTTGAGACGTGGGTGTAGTGCTTACTTGGCCTATGTAAAAGATTTGGATGCACCAGATCCACAATTATCAGACATGCTGGTAGTGTGCGAGTTTCTTGACGTCTTTCTTCAAGACCGGACCGGTGTGCCGCCTGACCGCGAAATCGAGTTCCAGATTGATTTGCTACCAGAAGCACAACCCGTCGCTAAAGCACCGTATCGATTAGCTCCTTTGGAGATGGTTTAACTGAGGGACCAGTTGCAAGATTTATTGGATAAAGGCTTCATCCGACCGAGTATCTCTCCATGGGGTGCTCCGGTTTTATTCGTCAAGAAGAAAGACGGTAGCATGCGGATGTGCATTGACTATCACGAGCTCAATAAGCTGTCTGTAAAGAATCAGTATCCGTTACCAAGGATCGACGACCTGTTCGATCAACTTTAGGGTGCCAGCTGGTTTTCGAGGATAGACCTACGGTCTGGTTACCACCAACTGAAGGTGAAAGAACACGACTTTCCTAAGACAGCGTTCCGTACACGTTATGGACACTACGAATTCCTCGTCATGTCCTTTGGTTTGACCAACGCGCCAACTGCTTTTATGGATCTTATGAATCGGGTATGTCGGCCGATGTTGGATAAATTGGTGATAGTGTTTATTGATGACATTTTGATTTATTCAAAAAGCAAAGAGGAACATGCCAAACATATTCGAGAAGTATTGGAGACGCTTAGAAGTTAAAAGTTATATGTTAAGTTCTCTAAATGCATATTTTGGCTATGAGAAGTTCAATTTCTGGGTCATGTGATTAATCCTAAGGGGATCAGGGTGGACCTTGAGAAGGTTGAAGCGGTGATGCAATGGGAACCTCCAAAGACGCCATCTGATATTCGCAGTTTCTTAGGCCTGGCAAGTTACTATAAGAGATTTATCCAGGATGTCTCCAAGATAGCTTCCCCTTTGACTAAGCTGACCCGGAAGGACGTGAAGTATGAATGGGGTACTGATCAGAAGAACGCCTTCCTAGAACTGAAGATGAGGTTAACTCAAACCCCTGTCTTGACGTTACCTGAAGGGAACGAGGATCTGGTGGTCTACTCGGATGCCTCGTATGCAGGGTTAGGTTGCGTGTTGATGCAACGAGGGAAGGTGATAGTCTATGCTTCTAGAATAGTCCACGAGACTTATCCTACCCATGATTTAGAGTTAGTGGCGGTGGTGTTTGCATTGAAGATTTGGAGGCACTACCTGTATAGGGTGAAGTGCACCATCTTCACTGATCATAAAAGTCTGAAGTATTTCTTCGAACAAAAGGAACTCAACATGAGGCAGAGGAGATGGTTGGAACTGATCAAGGATTATGACTCCAAAATTCAATATCATCCAGGCAAAGCCAATGTGTTTGTTGACGCCGTTAGCCGGAAGGGACAACCCGAACCAATTCGGGTGAGGGCTTACTAGATAATCATGACGCCTGATGTTATGAAACAAGTGAGGGAGTTTCAAGATGAGGCATTGAGAGATGATAAAGTCAACTCCGAAAGGATGAAAATACAAGTTTCATATTTGGGGGAAAACATCGTGGGTGTTAGAACCCGATTGGGGCGAATGTGGATCCCTCTCTATGGGGATCTGAGGGGGAAGATCATGAATGAGGCTCACAAAACTCGATATTCCATTCATCCTGGTGCCACGAAAATGTATCAGGATTTGAAGAAAGATTAATGGTGCCCGGGAATAAAGCGAGACGTGGCTAAGTACGTGAGCAAGTGCCTGACTTGTCTGCAAGTGAAGGCAGAGCACCAAAAGCCATATGGAAAGATCTAGCCTTTGGATATTCCTGAATGGAAATAGGAACACATCACCATGGACTTCATCACGAAGCTACCTCGTACGACGAGAGGAAGCGACGCGATCTGGGAGATTGTTGACCATTTAACAAAGAGCGCCCATTTCCTACCAATTCATGAAACGTTTTCCTCTGAGAGGTTAGAAGAGCTATTTATTAAGGAGATCGTGGCTCATCATGGCATGCCAGTGACTATCGTTTCAGATAGGGACACACGGTGTACGCCCAAGTTCTGGAAGAGGTTTCACGACTCAATCGGGACTAGACTGCATATTAGTACGGCTTACCACCCCCAGACGGATGGTCAGTTCGAATGAATGATTCAAACGTTAGAAGACATGCTACGAGCGTGTGTAATCGACTTTGGAGGAAGTTGGGATGAGCATTTACCGTTGGCGGAATTCTCATATAATAATAGTTACCATGCCAGCATTGGTATGCCACCCTATGAGATGTTGTATGGTAGGAAGTGCAGGACACTCGTGTGTTGGGGTGACATCGGGGAAAAGGAATTGGGAAGCCTTGAAGTGATTGAGGTCACGACCAAGAAGTTAGATAAGATCAAAGCATTCATGAAAGCCGCAAAGGATCACAAGAAGTCTTATGCTGATAAAAGGCGTAGACTAATAGAGTTTGAAGTTGGTGACAAGGTCATGCTCAAGGTATCACCCTAGAAAGGGATCATTAGTTTTCGAAAAAGGGGAAAGTTAAGCCCAAGATTCATAGGGCCATTCCGTATTCGAGGGTAGGAGAAGTGGCCTACATATTAGAACTACCTGATGAGTTGAGTGAAATTCATCCTACATTCCATGTATCTCATCTTAGGAAGTTTCTAGCAGACAATGATGTAGTCATACCATTAGAAGACATTGAAGTCGATGAACGGCTTAATTATGTAGAGCAGGCGGTGGCCATCCTTGATTGGAAAGAGAAGCACTTACAGAATAAAGTGGTTCCACTAATACGAGTACAATGGAGACATAGAAAAGGATCAGAATCTATGTGGGAGACCGAGGAGGAGATGAGGAAATTTTATCCTCAATTGTTTGATGACTGACAGGTTTCGAGGATGAAACCTAAATAAGTGGGGGAGACTTTTAACACCCCGAAAAGTCAAAACGAGTCATTAAGGATAATGGGCTTAATTAATGGGTATTTAATAAAAGAAGGAAAAGGTTTATGGGTTAAATCAGGTTTATGAGAAAGAGCCTAAGTGATTAAGTCCCATAATCAGCCCCTTAACCCACCCAACGCAGCCTCCATCTCCATCATTTGCAACCCTAGCTCCCAAAATTCATAGAGAGAGAAAGTAGAGAGAGAAAGTGAAAGAAACTCAAGATTTAGAGCTTCAAAGGTCAAGGGATTGAAGATCTGGGTGTTGGAGCATTAAACCCCAAGAAAGGAGCAACAAATCCAGGTAAGAATAGACCTCTAAACCCTTCTGTAGATCAAACCCGGATTTTAGGGTTTTGGGTTTTTCAAAAGTTGCAAAGAATCATATAAAGGTCACATTTTTACGTATGAAAACAGGTATAAAGCTTAGATTTAGCCGCATAAAGCTTAGATTTAGCTGCAACGAAACTGCTGGTGAAACTAGCAGCGAAAGTGTTGGCGAATCTAGCTGCGAAATTGCTGATCTTGCAGCAAAATTAGCAGTGAATTTAGGCTGAAATTAACCCCTTTAAGTGTCAACTCATCAGGAGGTTGTGTAGTTAGATCCTAGCCTTGTATGCTTAGTTTTGAAGTTGGTCTCGGTAACCAGGTGAGTTCTAGATCCCCTATTTATAAGTTTTTCCATGTTTTAGGGCTATTATCCATACTAAATATATGTTTTTAAATGGCCAAGATTTTAAGAGGTTTTAACAGGAAGATCGATTTTTCTATAAGGAAATGTGTTATATAAATACTTGGACCCCGCCCCTTGGATCCCACTAGGGGCTGCTGCCCCTAGGACCCTGCTGTCAGGGGCTGCCACCCCCCAACCACCACTGTCCCGCAGAGGGTCGGTTATGTTTTATGACGACTAGTACTTGGTATTCTGTGTACTTAATAAGTTATGTATTATATATTAAAGTGGGAGATGATATTAATAAAAAGCGAAACTTAATGAATGTTACCCCCGGGCCCATTTGATGATGGAATGTCTTGCAAGCACTATGATAGTTGGCAGGTAATTGCTAATGTTAAGGATGGCACCGGTTGGAGACTACTTGGATGGATATGGATGGCATTCCTGTTTATGAAATCTTTTATTGTAATTTAAAGGAAAAAGTACTATGTTTTATTTCTAATTAAAGGACAAATGTATGAGTACAATATGATTTCCAAGTTTTAAATGAATGTCTATTTAATTCAGCTGCAATGTTTTGTTATTAAAATGATTTTATGCTATGAATCACCAACTGTGAGGTTTCCCGGGAATGGGGCCTTATAATGATCGTATTAGTGCCAAAAGAGACAAAAGAAAGAAAAAGAAGACACCACTGCAACTTGTGAACATTGTCAAACTTGAGGTAGATGTGGGTGGAAGCTTACTGATTCACAGAGATGGTCTTTCTACTATTTCTATTTGGAAACCTATTTCACTGAAGAAGTTACCAATAGAAGCCATCTATAATATGAGGAAATTGAAGATACATGTGTTGAGTAGGGACAGGATGTCAGAAGCAACAGATTTTGTCAACATGATCAAAGCGATTCTGGATCCAACTAAAGTTGCATTCTTACTACCTCCACAAGACCCAGCAGAATCCTCACAACATCAATCACCCTCCAAACATTGAAGAAAAATAGGTTGTATAATCTTTAGGGGGAGTATTGTTGCACCCTAAAAGGATCATACATGCCAATTCAATTGGTGATTTGATGATTTCTTTGATGGAATCCCATAAGTCCAAGAAGAAATGCAGATCATCCTGCTAAAGAAAGACAAGTATTGTCTTACGCATTTGTTAATGCAGAAGACATAAACAAATACAGAAAAGTTTTTGTTCTTCCGCATTGACAAATGCTTATCAAGTATTAATGCGGACAAGACTTTGCTCATCCGCATTTGACAAATGCAAATGACCGAACAAATGCGCATAAATATTTGTTCATCCGCATTAACCAATGCGGATCACCAACATACTAATGCGGATGATCAAGTGAAGAAATGTTGATCAAGTCAACTCATCCACATTTGCCAATGCGGATGAACAAGCAAAGATGCAGATCAAGACTTAGACTAGTTCTGATGTAATAGGTCAGGGGTAGTTTAGTCATTTTGTAAAAGGCATCTTGTCTGCCTATAAATAGAATAGATAACCTTGTACATGAGGTGACGGCTAACAGACATAGAGAATTTTAGTTGTCATTTATTCTCTGTAATCAATCAACATTCATATATATAATACAAAATCATTTATGAGTATAATTCTTGCATTGAATGTTAATTGATTGTTTGTTTCCGCCAATCAATCATTGAATTGATTACCATATTCGATTCACCAGTAAGAATCTCAATCTTACTTACCTGGTCAGATTGATCCTACGTTATTCATAAAAAATGATGCCTCTGATCTCCTTTGTGTGCAAGTGTAAGTGGATGATATCATTTTTGGATCAACCAGTCAAAAAATATGTTCAGAATTTGTAGAAATCATGAAATCACAATTCCAGATGAGTTCTATGGGAGAATTCAATTTCTTTCTTGGATTGCAAGTAACATAGTCTGGTGATGGCATCTTCATTAATCAAGATAAGTTGTTGATAAACTATTAAGAAACTCAACCTGCAAGATTGTCAATCGATTAGAACTTCAACTTACATAAACACCAAGATTGATCCTGATCTGAAAGGAAAATCAATAGACCAAACATTTTATAGATCTATGATTGTATGTTTGATGTATTTAACTGCATCTAGACCTGACATAATGTATGTTGTTTGTGACTGTGCCAGGTATCAATCAGACCCGAAGGAATCTAACCTTATCGCTGTCAAACATATATTTAGATATCTCAAAGGAAAACCAACTCTAGGGTTATGGTATCCTTATGAAGGAAACTTCGAGTTACATGGATCTGCTAATAGTGATTATGGGGGATGTATTCAAGATAGAAAATCTATCATAGGTGGTTGTCAATTTTTGGGTCTTCGATTAGTCTCATGGTAGTGTAAGAAATAGATAAACGCCTCAGTCTCAACTGTAGAAGCTGAGTACATTGTTGCATTAGGAAGATGTTCTCAAATCCTTTGGTTGCAAAATCAATTACTAGATTACGGGTTCAATTTTCTTAAAACTCCTATTTACATTGATAACACTTTTGATATGTTTATTACGGCTAATCCTGTCCAACATTTCTAAAACAATACATATCAAGATTTGATATCATTTTCTTAGAGACAACTCAGAAAAACGTCTAATCATTTTGATTCAGATAATAACTGAAAAACAATTAGCTGACTTGTTTACCAAAGCTTTCTTACCAGGAAGGTTTGAGTATCTAGTGGAGTCAATTGGTCTTATTAATCAAGTTGAAAACTGATTTATCTTTATCAAAATCATAATAACCCTCCCTTATTTTCATAAACAAATCAAAAGTAAAACCGTCAAAGTTAACTGCCTGATTTTGTATATTGTGTGTGTTTGTTAAATGAAAAAAAAACAACATCAGAAAATTGCAAAAACAAAAGAGAAAATTATAAAATGGAAAAAATATATAGTTTAGTTGTTATATTTTTTAGGATTGAATTTGCCATTGTAATATGTGAGAAATGATAGTATATCAGTTTTAATTAGTTGCATACTTCATTCTATCAAAAGTCAGACATGATCAGCAATGATTTGCAGGCAAGATCATGTAATTATACTGAAAAAGTAAATTCTTGTGATTAAACTAAATAATCTATGCATTTGTATGTGTCCACCTCAGTTCTAATGAGTTGTATTGACTTATCTGATTGATTGCTTGTAAAGTCACTATGTCACACCTAGTAATAATATGTGTAACCATGAGATCTATTTACCGCATCTGTGCACTTCTCTATTATGAGTCATTATAGACCTGAAGTGGCGAGGTGTCCTTTGTTGTAAGTCATTACAGAGCTGGATATTCTCAACCGATGCATAAGATGCCAATGTGCACAATCCTTTCCAAAGTCCAAAATGGATGTCCTATGATTCTTATGAATCATCTCTATTTATTTCTTTATGAAACGGATTCGGGGATTACCTAATGGCTTATTCATGGTGGTTTTCTCGAATATTTTCAACTGGTTTAACCATGATGATTCTCTCATTGACTTAAACATGAGATCTAGTTATACATATATGATAGGTTTTTAAGTTGAGTAAAAGTGCTTGCTTGCATACCTTGATGAGGGTCGGACTCTCTAAGTCTAAATGTGCATTACATAATATCATATCTAACCCAACCTTAATAAATCCAAGAATTGAAAAAGTAAGTGTACTAATTCTTTTTCCAAAGCACTCATTGTCTGTCTTTAGATCTCGTGTCTCCTTTGTTGTGGTAACACTGACCTAGAACACACTTGATTAGGATTTAATTATTGTCTATGACTATACACGATTTATTTACTTTAATATGCTGATTATTAACATATATGATCTCACTGCAGGCATGCGATTCATTGTGTAGAATTTCATTCTACTTTATTTTGATTTTTGCATGATTTTATGTATGCAGGCATGTTAATAATGACTGGTTTTGCTTAAACTTTCAACTTTTATAAACTTCTAAGTTTGTAAATTAAACGTTTAGCGGGAGTAAAGATGAAAAAGAGAATTTCAAAATAAATGTTTAGATGGAAAAGGATGAAGCCAAAATATTTTTACAAATGAACCTAAATTTACAAATATGGAAAAGCTTCTTGCAATGAATTGAGAGTGTTTGTATTTTTATGAAATTTTTATGACTAAAATGACGGGAAATTAATTATCACTAAAAAGGGCAAAAAGTCAAAATTTAGTCAAAAAGTCGAAGTTTTGCTCAAATAGTCAAAGTTTAATCATTATTCAAAGTTTGACCAAAGTTCGAAAATTGTTATGAAGAACAGTGAACTTGGTCAAAATTAGGGTTTGAGTGAATTTTGTATGATAATTTTGTCAAATGTTAGACATATGGATGTCTCATGCGCCTAAACAGTGACCATAAGTCTAAATTTAGACACATGATAAATTTTCAATTTTATTATTAGTGCTAGATGTTTTGAGTTAACCTCATACGCCTAAACATTGGTCATAAGTCTGAAAATCTTGGTTAAGTGTTGGGCGTTTTGAATAAGCTCATGCACCTAAATAGTACCAGACGTTTCATATTGAAAAAAACAAACTGTTAGGCGTTTCAGACTTGGTCATTCACCTGAACAGTGCTCATGCACCTAAACAGTGCTCATGCGCGCCGAACAGTGCAAATGCGCCTAAGTCCTTGGAACCAAATTTGACCTAGTGTAACTCATGCGTCTAGGTCTCATACGTCTGAATAGGGGTAATACATATGTACAATGCTTATACACCTAAACCTTATACGCCTCAGAAGTGGTCATGCGCCTACACAGTTGCAATGCGTTCAAGAGTTTTTCACACTTATATAAATTCTACACTTGATCAGATTTCATTTCATTCGAAATTTTCACTCTCATACTCTCTGTTCTTACCCTCATGAACTCAGCACACATATTACTCACTGTTTACTCTAACTTTATGAGATTGTTGTCATTCGAAGGTAAAATCAGTGATCATAAACAACTTATTGATCTTATTTCATCGAATCAGTGTTCTTAATCATCAAAATCATACGAGCATTGGAACCCTATTTAGGTGTTCAAAACCTAACACTTGAATTAATCTAAAATTGATGTTCAAATGTGATTGTTTGTTAAAAATGTAATATGAAATTGTTAATGAAACTTGTTTAGTATCATCAAATCCAAATTTCATCACAAAAATTTTTGAATGACTCATGTGTTCATCAGTATAAAATAATAATAATAAAAATGTACAGAACTGAATCGACAAATTAAATATTCAAATAAAGTGTGTTTGTTAATCAGTAAAACTCAGCAAATGCTTAAAAAGCATCAAGAAACAAATTACTTAATAGAATATATATATTAAATTTTGATTGATTAATAAAACAGTAAGTGTTAAACACTTAGAGTTCTTTTAAACAAAATTGATCAAATTTTAAAATATTAAATTGTTAAGTAAAATATAAAACTAATGAAGGATTTGTAACATGTTAATTGTTTGCTAAAAATATCATAATATTGGTTGATTTTTATTTAAAACTTTTGAAAAATTAAGTGTTTAAAACATCTTAAATATTTTCAAAAGTGTTCGTGTATAAATTGACAAATTATCTTGTGTGTTTCGTTAACTTAATGCCTTCTTACAATAATTGTTTCTTTGTGATTAAAAAATGAGTGCATTAAAATTTTAGCCAAAGCATAATGTTGTTTCTTTTCTAGATGAAGATGTTAGAGAAGCAACTAGCTATGAAGAGATGATTTGATTCCTTCTGAGGACTAAGTATGTACATTCATGCGTATGGACTAGTTGCATGACTGAACTAGGAGATTGGATCAGTCGTACGATTGAGACATAAGATTGAATCAGTCGCACAATTGAACCTTCAGTCGTGCATATGACTCAATTGCATGATTCTGTCGCACGACTGAACCATGATAATAGTTCAGTCGTACAAATGGAAATCACTAACCTATAAATACCACCTAATTCATGGAAAAAGATAACACTTTAAGAGATACTTCGAATACACATAAACCCTAGCCTTGCAGAGCATCCCAAACAGTCTGTCCAAGTTCATAGTTCGATCCTAATCAATTCCTACTCATTCTCACCAATCAAATAGGATTCCGAACTATTTGATCTGGTTTAAACGCAGAATCAGTTAGTACTCCATACGTACACGGTCCCTAACAAGTGATATAAGAGCTTTCGCTCTTGATTTTGCATTTGATTCAATTAGGTTTGGTGTCAAAAATCTACGTTTTAATCAAAAGAATCCCCATGTTGCTTCAAAAGGTGTTTTTGATGTTTTCTGGCATTAAAGTTTCAATTTTTCATAAATACGGCAGATTAGGGTTCCAAGAAAAATCGTATTTTGTGTCAAAGTGTCAAAATCTTCGATTTTGAAAAAACAACAGCCTTTAGTCGCACGATTAGCTCATTCATATGATTAAACTCATTCGTATACTCCATTCGCATGACTAAACTCAGTCGCATTCCTCATTTGCACGACTAAACAGCTCCAGTCGTTTGATTCTAATCGTCTTGTTCATACGCATGACTGAATCCAATCACATGATTGAATTCATTTGCACTCTTCATTCGCACGAGTGGTCCATACTCATTGTCCATACGCACGATTGAAACTGTCCTGTTCTCTAAGTACCAGGTTTATAGAAATGGAAGATCAATTTGTTGCGTTTACTGCCGGAAAGGACTCACGTATCCTGAATCTACTACTTCTGGAGAATGAGATTGGTAATCATAATAAACTACCAAAGTTGTTAACGTTTGATGAATATCCTCAGTGGAAACAGTGGTTTGAGATTTATCTAAATAGAGTTGATCCCAATCTTTGGACATCCATTGAGACTTGTTACACAATACCAGTCAGTGCTAATGGAGTCAAGTTAACCTTGGGAGGAATGAGTGAAGCTCTGAAAATTATCTTCAATACTGAGAAGAAAGTTTATGCCCTATTGATTCAGTCGATACCGAAGGACATCTTTCATAAGTTTTCTAAGAACAAGCACGCCAAAAAGCTATGGGAGGCATTAAAGAAGAGGTATGATGGAAACACAACGTTAAAGGCACTAAAGGCTAAGGCTCTCAAGAAGGAGTTTGATAATTTCTCTTCAATAAAGAATGAGAGCTTAGATGATATTATTGATAGATTCTATCATCTAATGAGTGAGCTGCTCACTCATGGCGTAACCACATCAAAGGAAGATAAAGTTTCAAGCTTTTTTGATGGGTTGCCTGAGAAATGGGATTCATTTGTATCTAATCTGAGATAGAATGACATTCTTGCAACGTTAGACATAAATGAATTCATATTGAAGTTAAGGGAGGAAGAGCTGCGAATGAAGTACAAATTGAAAAAAGGATCCTACGTTCAGAATCCTTCACTTTACAACTCAGTTCTGACTCCAACTGTTTCAGGAGCACCATTACAAACAACATTCGTGTCTAGCGCCTCGACTCCTTCCCAAACCACTACAATCAGGAACAGAAATGTCAGGGTCATCTGGAACCCAATACACAGTTCCTGAGGCTAATACTACAAAGTTAAATACCACGAATCTTGGTAATGTCACAGTGGAAGTTGCTAAGGAGCATATGGATCTTCTAGCAACAGTGGTACAATCTTATGATGGTCTAGTTGCCGGGAAGATCGGAAATTGTCATCTTGCAGATCAAGATTACGAGCAAGTTAATGAGAATGAGCTAGAGAGAATGATATCATGTGGGCACTAGCAAGTGCAGTCAGAAGAGCTAAGAAGTTTTTCAAGAAGACGGGACAAAATCTAGTATCCACTAAAGATACAACTTTTGGTTTTGACAAAACCAAAATCACGTGCTTCAACTGTGGTGAAAAGGGGCACTTTAAACGTGAATGTATAAAGCCCAAGAAAACTAGAAATGGTAACCCATTTCCTACTTTCAACCTTCAAGACAAAGACGTGATTGGAATTGCTTCTTCAAGCAAAAAGACAAAGGCTCTGACTGCTCAAGGGGACGAAGGATAAGACTGGTCCTTCCGATTTGTTTATCCAGGAGAATCAAATATTACCTTTGTCGAAGAACTGGACGATGGATCTGCTAGTGAAGGTGAGATTACAACTGAGATAAAAACACCCTTTTGTTTTGGGTCAATCTTCACCTTAGATTTAGTCACCTTCTTGGCAGTTTTTCTGGCTACCTTAGCTTGGCTACTTCTAGATTTGGTGGTTAGGCTTGGTCATCACTGGTAAGAGGGGTTTGGTTGTATCACTCTATGACTCATAAGAAGGTAGGTCAGTAGATGGAACCTCTTGATCTTCAGTACCACATTAGTTATCTAATAGACTCATAAGAGTATGATCGAGCAATTTCATTGGTTCCCAACCCATCGTTGTTTTAATAACAAAGTTTTGAGTGAGAGGATGATGCAAGAATGGCTTGGAAGTTTTGCTCTAAGATAGTATGCTTCCTGGTTTGAACCTCAGCTATGAAAAATTGGTCTTGAGCCTCATTCAATTTGGATATTAAGTATTTGATTTGAGTCTTGTAGTTTGTATGTTCATGTTTTAATAAGGACATAGTTTTCTCTAACTCATCAATTTTCTTTTGATAGTCAAATTCAGCCCTTTTAAAATCAGATTTTAAGATATTTAAAGACTAAATATCAGATTTAGTTTCCATATTGTAGTCCTTATATAACTTAACCTTAGCAATACAAGCTGGAGTACAAATATGTTCATATACCTTGGTTTCACCTGTTCCAACCATGAGTGATTGCGCAGGAGTCACATCTTGTACCATGAAGCTCCAGTCAACTTCTTGAGCTACAGCTGTTGCTTCAGTTGACTACCCAGTAGCTTTAGGTGTAGATGGATGTGTAGCATGTGAGGTTCCTTGATTAGACTTGGGAGCCTTACATTCCCTAGAAAATTGACCAAGTTGATTACACTTGTAATATTTGGCCTTTCTTTTGTTAAACCCAAACTTCCTTCTAGTTGGGTGTCGAGGGAACTACCTTCCTGTTGTTTTGAAGAACTTCTTTGCTTGGTAGTTTAGTATAGCCATTTGTTGGACTATGTCCACATACTCCACATCATCTGGATTGAAGCATTCTAGATCATCAAAGCAATACTGATGATCACAAGAGTACCCACTTCCTGAGACAAAGGCATACTTGTCCTAAGAAGAACCTTTGTTGACCTTGTTAAGATTATGGAGTCTCAAGAAATGTGATGTAGGGTCCTGAAGAACAGGATGGCTGCTGAGAATATATTAGGTACTACTGAGGTTGGGGATCCTGAGCCTTCAACAATAATAGAGCCAGTACCAATTGATATGCTCTGATACCAATTGATAGAGCAATTGATCGAATCAGAACCAATTGATAGGCTCTGATATCAATTGATATGCTGTGATATCAATTGATTTGATCAATTGAGACAATCTGTAATGATTTAAGTGAACAATTCAAGAGAAACACAAACAATTGTAATCGATTCAAGCAATATCAACAAATTCACAGTTCATTGATGTAGCTAAGACAATTACAAGAGTAAGAAAGCAGTTAGCAAT
>BJCM01241920.1:0-11876 GCA_018326385.1 Flaveria bidentis | reverse complement strand
ATGCTTATCCTCAGGTCAGTGCTACCGCACAGTAGAGAGGCACACAACCTATCTTCTTGTTTGAGCAATTATATTCTTTTTGCACAGATCGTACCAACAACATAGGTTATTAGCTTGATTGTTTTTTGCATTTGTCATGTGCTTTGCTCATTTGATGGTCATCCGCACACATTTGTGGCGTTTATTTTGCTCGTCACCCCTTATTAGAACTTCTTTGATTGTGTTAACCAAGGATAAGATGATAACCCATAACTTGTTGAACAACTTAGTTTGAGCTTGAAGTCACCAATGAGATCTACTTATCCATTGTGTTGAATCTACCGACACATCATTTAGTGGTCTAGCAACCTCTGGATCTACTTTCTCTGTGTTACCTTAGTAGCAGCTAGTTTTACTATCATTTTTCCTTTTATGTTGCTTAGACATCTCAGACTTATACTTCGAATTTTGCATTTTGAACAATTTCATTCTTTTCAAGTCCCAAATTTTTGTTCCTGTGTACTATCATTTTTCATAGTCATTGAATAAGTATCACAGATACAATCCCATTTCTCTTAGCTAGACTGTCCTCCACCCTCGTTTTTTTTATGTACTAAAATTAAAACAACTAAATTTAATATTAACTTAACCTATTCTCCCCCTAAAATTCTAAAACCGAAAATGTTTTTGCGTTTAGAATTTTAATAGGCGAAGAAAGACAATAAAATAAAAAGAAAATAAAAAATAAAAGTAAAAATGAAATCTTCTTGTCGGACTAAGTACTGTCATCATCGGAAATCACTTCACTTTTCTTTTTAATGTTGTTGACCTCTAACAGATATAGAAAACATGGTTTATCAAAGGCTTTTGTGTAGAAATCCGCGCGTTGAAAATCCGTATTTATTTTAACAATATCGATCAAATGCTTTTCAAAACAATCACGTATAAAGTGATATTTAATTCCGATGTGTTTGGTTTTAGAATGTTGGACTGGATTTTTAGTTACGGCTATAGTAGCAGAGTTACCAACATAAATAGGAGTGTTAGAGAATTGCAAACCGTAATCCCGCATTTGCTGTTGAATCCAGATGATCTGTGAACAGCAACTTGCAGCAGCAATATATTCAGCTTCACAGGTTGACAGAGCAACCGATGTCTGCTTTTTACACTGCCAGGTGACTAATCTTCTCTCAAAGAATTGACATCCCACTGATGTTGACTTGTAGTTCATTTTCCAACCGCCGTAATCCGATTCACTATACGTTGTAAGCTCGAAATCATCATCATGAGGATACCACAACCCGAGTGTTGACGAAATATCCTTTTAACATCGATGAGATGATTGACCTTTGCTTTCGCCTGATATCTAGAGCATAGACACGTCGCGTACATGATATCCGGTCGTGAGGCGGTGAGGTACATGAGGGATTCGATCATTCCTCGGTACATGGTGGCATCAACCAGATCGCCACTTTCGTCGGGTGCCACATCGTGGTTTGTAGCAAGTGGAGTCCAAGCTGCCGAAGCATTCTCCATATCGAACCGACTGAGAATATCGCCTACATACTTGGTTTGATATAGGAAAATTCCCTTAGGTGTCTGATCCACCGGTA
This sequence comes from Flaveria bidentis, assembly GCA_018326385.1. Lineage (NCBI taxonomy): Eukaryota > Viridiplantae > Streptophyta > Magnoliopsida > Asterales > Asteraceae > Flaveria > Flaveria bidentis. Next base: position 10,284 of record BJCM01241920.1, on the reverse strand, counting down.
AACCGAGAAAGAACTTTATTTCTCCCATGGCACTCATCTCAAAATATGCCTTCATTACTACTTCAAATTCTTTACACAATTCTTCGTTTTTGGACTCGAAGATTACGTCATCAACATAGATCTGTACAAGTAGTAAGTCACCATTCTTTTCTTTAATAAACAATATACAATCAATCACTCCTCTTCAAAACCCATGTTCACAAGATGAGTCGAGAGCTTCTCATACCATGCTCTGGGGGCTTGATGAAGCCCGTATAGAGCCTTGTCTAGCTTGTAAACTCTGTCCCGATGATACAGATCCTCAAATCCCTTTGGTTGACTGACATACACTATCTCTCAGATTTCACCATGAAGAAATGCACTCTTTACATTCAGTTGATAGAATTTGATCTTCTATAAGAGGCATAGGCTAGGAAGATACGGATTGCTTCCATTCTTGCCACCGGTGCAAAGACTTTATTGTAATCAATCCCCTCGACTTGTCGAAATCCTTGAACTACTAGTTGAGCCTTGTTTCTGATAATGACCCCTTGGTCATTCTTTTTGCATTTCAAAACCCATTTAGTGCCAATGACCTTATCACCTTTAGGTCTATCCACCAGAGTCCACACTCCTAACTTCTTGAATTGAAGAAGTTCTTCTTGCATGGCACTCACCCAAGCCTCATCATTTAAGGAGTTACTTACATATTTTGGCTCAAATTGAGACATAAAACATTGATAAGCACCGTCGTGAAGGTAGCTTTTTTCCATGACTGAGGCATAATCAGTTGAGTAGAGTTGATTTCTTGTCTGTACTCCCGATTGTACATCCCCTATGACATTGTCCAGAGGATGATAAATATTTAGTCGAGATCCAGGAGTGGTGGGTACAACTACCTCATTATCCAGATTGTGAACTGCGGGTTCAGTATCTGAGGTAGTAGGAGTATGGGGTTCCGAAGTGTCAGAGGCATCCACATCTGATGCTTGTGTACTTGTAGTAGTAGGAACTTGTTCCTCCTGATCCACCTGAACGTTTTCCACTTCTTCATTGTTAGAAGAGGAGTCACTTACCTCTAGTGTTCCCTCTGAGTTACTAGAAGACTGACCTTGTGACCTGGATATTGTCGAGTCTACGGCCGGTGTGTTTAAGACATCATACATCATCTTTGTCGAAAGCTCATCATCAGAAGGAGTGAGAGTAATGATGAAGGACTTGAAGAATCCATCATAATCGAAAAATAAGGCGGGTCCTTTTCCTACAGGGGGCGGTGGTGAATCTCTGAACATCGACGTTGCACCACACTTCTACTTGACCCGATGAGTTGTTGTAAACCCTCTTATTTGGTATGTTGTATCCTAGAAAAATACTGACTTCAGCCTTTTCACTGAACTTTCCTGACTGATGTTTCTTCAGCAGTGTACATGGTGCGCCAAGCGGTTCAAGATACTCTAGATTAGGTTTACGTCATTGGAGAAACTCGTAACACGTTTTACCATGTCTTTTAACCGCCAAGACTCGATTCAAAGTGTAACATGCATTTGCAACTGCCTCATTCCATAATTGGATAGGCAGTTTTGAGTTTGCTAGCATCGTCCTGGCTGTCTCTATCAAGCTTCTGTTCTTCCGTTCAGCAACTTCGTTCATCTGTGCCGTTGTCTGAGCGAATCTTACGTACCTTTAACTTGCATAGAGATTCCAATGTGGTCATAAGTTGTTTGAACGAATCAAATGTTTCTGATTTGGATTTCAGAAACATTACCCAAGAGAATCTGGAATAGTCATCAGTGACTACATAACAATACAGATCTCCAGCCATGCTCTTTGTGCTCACAGGACCAAACAGATCCATATGTAGAAGTTCAAGAGGCAATTCAATAGATTTGACGTTCTTTTCCTTGTGAGACTTCTTGGTTTGTTTCCCTTTCTTACACGCCACATAGAAATTCGGAAGTTGAAAGTTTGACATTAACTCCAATGAACAAATCATTCTGAATGAGATGATTCATTTTCCTTGGATTTATGTGTCCTATTCTCCTATGCCAGGAGATGGATTTCTTCTCAGTTGCCTTTGGCAAGAAGCATTAGACTTGATGATCGGTTGTGGAGACCTTTGATAGATACAAGATGTATAAGTCATTATACCTTGCAGCTGACATTAAAATTTGGTCCTCCGGAATGATGTACTCCTTCTTCAACACGTAGCACTTCTTGTTGTCAAAAACAACCTTGAAACCTTTGTCATAAATTTATGATATAGAAAGTAAGTTATTTTGTAGTTGCTGAAAATAGTTGACCTTTTCAAACTTAACTTTCTGATTCCCCACTTCTCCTTGTGCAGTGATGTAATCTCCTTTATTTCCAGCAAAGGAAACATGTCCTTCTTTAATCTGTTTGATGTTTGAGAAGAGTGATAGGTTCCCGGTCACGTGTCTAGATGCTCCACCATCCACAATCCAAGTGTTTATGTTTTCACTATAACAAACACCCTGCACATTCAAAGGAAATGATTAGTGAAGGTTTGGGACCCAAGCCTTAACTGGCTTGGGTAACCCAGAGGAATCACACATCATAAATTCAACCCACTATCCATTTGAGGGCGAGGGCATATCATTCTTCTTACTGCTCTCAGTATCAGATATTGGATTTGACTTTTCTTTCCACAAACCAGTTGTGTGCAAGGCCTGTTTGTGATAAACAGACGACTGGTTTATGGTTTGAACTTTAGTTGTATTATTTCTTTTAGGTGGAGTAATAGAACTCCTTTTAGAAGAAATTTGTTTAGTATCATGAAGTTCAATTTTCTTTCGTGGTGTCTGATACTGAGGAAAATTAGAAGCAATGTGTCCTCTCTTTCCACAATTGTAGCATGATCGACCTTCTACAGGTTGGGAAAGACGCCTCTGTGGGGAAGTGTGTGAGACCGGTGTGACTTTGGGCTTTTTGGGTTTTAACTCTTCTTGTTTAGGTGTTTTAACTTCTTTAGCAAAAGTTACCTTCTGAACGGTGGTAACATCTTTTGCCTTTTGTTTGTTTAGACTATTATGTGGAGCATGTAATTGGGTACTTTGTTTCGTCAATTTATGTTCAGAACTAGACGTTATGGAAACTGACTCTACCTTAACCCTTGTAAATTTTCCATCCAAATTAACAATAGGCAATTTACCCTTAGATTTCAAAGTGTCCTCCTTCAGTTTAGTGATAGATTCCACTGTTTGACAAGTGGAATCTGGATCACTAACTAGAGGAGTGGTCACCACATGATCCTTAATAGGATTGTTATTTACTGGTCAACATTTAGTATTTAACAAGATATCATGTGGTGGTGGAACCACTTTGTAACCTAATCCCTCCCCGTTATTTCGTTCTTTCACTAAGTTTTTAACTATGTGAGAAGAACTAGTCCAAGTGTGCAGTTTTTGTTTTAATGAATTTACTTCGACTTCCAAAATTGTTTTTCCTTTTTAGTTTCTACAAGGGAGTTTAAATAGAACTTAATTTCATTAGCTTGGTTAAAAGCCCCAACTTCGGTTTCCCTTAATTGTTTATTTAAAAGTTCTATTTTCTCTTTGTAACTGTGCTCATTTAGTTTTAAAATGTGATTTGCTTCTATGCACAGTTGCAAGTCCTTTACTAAGCTATTATTGTGATCTAATAACCTTGCAAATTTCAAATCTATGCTTTCCCTAAATTTATTACATTCATAACAAGCATGATTGTCAAACAGTTGGTCTTTAGTACTTACCTGTGAAGACTCAGTTGCATCCGCCATCAGTGCAGAGGTTGACTCTTCAGCTGCTGGAGATTCTGAACATCTCGTTTTGGTATCTTCTTCAATCAGGGGCTTGACCACTTTTGCATTATCTTCAGTTTCTGACATTGCTAGTTCGACTGCGATATCATCTTCACTTTCAGTGTCAACATCCAACACCTTGACATTTGCAATGTTAGATTCTCCAGGAGGGAAAAATTTGAAGGTCCAATCTTGTCCTTCGTCACCTTGAGCAGTCAAGGCCTTTGTCTCTGTACTAGACGAGGTAGCTCCACATGTTGGTTTGTCCTGATGGTTAAAAGTCGAGAACGGGTTGTTATTACCTGTCTTCTTGGGCTTTACACACTCACGTTTGAAGTGCCCCTTCTCTCCCCAGTTGAAACAGGTAACTTTGGACTTATCGAAACCAAAAGTAGTGTCTTTAGTGGCTATAAAGTTTTGTCCCATCTTCTTAACAAACATTTTAGTTCTCCGCACAGCACTTGCCAACGCCCACATTATGTCCATTCTTTCTAGCTCGTTCTCATCTACATGTTCATAATCTTCATTTGCTAGATGACAGTTACCAATCTTTCCTGCAACCAAACCGTCATACGAGTGAACAACAGCTGCCAATAGATCCATAGGTTCTTTAGCCACCTCCACAGTGATATTCCCGAGATTCTCGGTCTTTAACTTGGTAGCATTAGCCTCAGGTGCAATATAATGGGGACTTGATAATCCAAACGTGTCAGACCATGGAGCTATGGTTGGTGAAGGAGCAGATGAACTTGAAACAAATGCAGTCTGAAGGGGTGCTCCTGAACTGGCTGTTATGGAAGAGGCGTTGTAAAGTGAAGGATTTTGGTCATATGTTCCTTTCTGCAACCTGTATTTCATCCTAAGTTCCTCCTCTCTCAATTTCAGGATGAAGTCATTTATATCTAATTTTCCCAATATACGGTTTTGTCTCAAATTAGATACAAACGAATCCCACTTCTCTGGTAAGCCATCCGCCAAGCTGGATACGTTGTCTTCCATTGACGTTGTAACTCCATGAATATGCAGCTCACTCATTGATAGAACCTGTCAATTACATCATCCATAATTTCTTTACCCATTCAAGAGAAGTTGTCAAACTCCTTCTTTAAGGCTTTTGCCTTTTGAGCTTTTAATGAAGCATTTCCATTATAGCGTTTTTTCAAGGCTATCCAAAGTTTCTTTGCCTGTTTATTCTTAGAAAATTGATTGAATATATCCTTTGGAATAGACTGAGTTAACAGGGCATAAACCTTCTTCTCTGCATTATATTTCGTCTTCTGGCTGTTAATCATCCCACCCAAGGTCAATTTTACCCCCATCTGCACCAACCGGCATGTAATATCCTGTTTCAATTGATTCCTAAAGGTTGGGATCAACTCCATTGAGGTAGATCTCGAAATGTTGCTTCCACTGTGGGTAATCGTCTAACGTTATAAGCTTAGGTGGTTTATTATAATTCCCAGTCTCATTCTCCAAAACTAAGAGGTTCTGGATAGGTGTGTCTCTACCTGCAGTGAACGCTGAGTATTGTTCTTCCATCTTGTTAACTTTAAACTTTTGAGATCAACTACTTCACTTGTGCGAATGGACCACTCGTGCGATTGAACTTATTCGAATGAGTCAATCATGCGAATGAAGCGTGCGGATGAATTCAATCGTGCGATTGGATGCAGTCGTGCATAAGGAGAGTGTTGTTGGAGTCTATGCGAATGAAGTTGGTCAGTCGTACGAATAAACAAGGCGATTGAGTTCAATCGTGCGTATGGGAGGTGTGAATGGGTTCAGTCGTGCAATTGAGTCAATCGTGCGACTGAAGGCTACTGTTTTTGCAAAAACGAAGATTTTGAACACTTAGACGCAAAAACACGAATTTCTCACGAACCCTAATTGTCGTATGCCGAAAAAAATTAACTTTTTGACCTCGAGACCTTGAAAACATTGTTTGACACAAAATATTGAGTTTTTGAGTAAAAAACATGATTTTTATATCAAAATCGATTGAATCACACACAAATCAAGAGCCAAAGCTCTGATACCACTTGTTAGGATCGTTTAGGTACGGAGTACTAACTGATTTACGTGTATACCAAACCAAATAGTGTGGAATCCTATTTGATTGGCGATCCAATCAGTGAGAAAGCAAGTATAATCAATCTAAGAATGAATCAAAGCGTTAAGAGCAATTGCAAGATGATTAACTGCGATCTATGAACTTGGAACAGGTGTTCTTGAGTCTCTGGACGGCAACGGTACTATCAGGTGTGTAGGTATTCGAATTGTCACGTTTTTCCACGAATTAAGTGGTATTTATAGGTTAGACTTTTTCATTCGTACGACTGAACCATTTTCATGGTTCAGTCATGCGACTGAAACATGCGGTTGATTCATCTACACGACTGAATGTTTAGTCAGGCAACTGAGTCAATCTTATGTCACAATCGTGCGACTGATCCAGTCTCCTAGTTCAGTCGTGCGACTGGTCTATTAGCATGAAGAATTCATGCGTATGGTCCATTAGCATAGTCCATTCGCATGAGAACTTCACACGATTAAGTTTAAACACGTTTCTCAACCATTATTGACTAAGAACTACGTAAACAATCACAAACCTATATAGTTAGTTCAATATGTGTTATCACACAATAAACAATGAAATATTAAACATTGTAAGCATCACCAACACATTTTATTTCATTCATACCCATTCAATTACATATACGTAAGACATGAAAGACATTTTACATTGAACTCCTAAACTAGGTATACATGTATCTACACAAAAGAGTCAAATAAAGTCTGCTTATAGGCAAAAGAGGATGAGCTTCTTGAAGTTGTTTGGATTCTCCAAATGGAGACTTGGTCCAAGTCTCTATCCACTATGGATGAGCATATTAGAGTGATCAAGCAGAACATTAAGACAGGAGAGCTTGTTGACTTAGACTCCCCACCAAGTCAAGCATCTCCTAAAGCTGAGGTTTAGGTTGAATTCTGTGAGATAACACAACCAAGACCTCATACTTGACCACAACAAGCTTCATTTTCTAATCCATAGCAACGTTTAATTCCCTTTCCTTCTAAACTTGTGAGGAAAGAGAACAAAACTAAGAAAAGACAAAACAGAAAAACCTTGTACTGAAGGCTAGTCCACTCAGTTAAAGTATCAAAAAAGGAAGAATAGAATGGCCTCTAAACTTGTATCAAAGAAGAAACGAAAGGCATCCACTTCCAGACCGTAGGATGAATTAGAGCATCAGAAGGATATGCAAGAAGTGGTTGCTCGAGCTACTCCAACTCAAGTAGCGCCTTTTGCATCATGAAGACCCATCTTGTCTTGTATTTTTCTTGCTAATCCAGACAGATGGTTAGTCACTAGATATCAAGGTGTCAAGATGTCTACCTTTTCAAGACATGCTTAACTTACCTTAGCATGATCTCTTTGATATGAGAATGTATTTTGAAAGTTTGAGTGATCCTACCAAATGATAAAGAAGGGAATGGTCATGATCATGATAAGGATTATCAATATCTAAAAACACTTCTTTGTTTTGGTAGCATCAGCCTAGAGGGAGTTTGTAAGGCTTATAAAAAAGTTGATGCACCTAAAACAACCCAAGTGCTTCATGCATGCATGCACTTGGTACTTGATAGAAGTTGCTTCAGAAGTTTCATACTCTACACAAGAAAAATATTCTAACTATGAAATCTTCCAAAGCCAAGACTAATATCTTCCGAAGCCAAAAAAGTAAAGTATTTCGAAGCTTCAAAGACAAAGTCTTCAGAAGCTTCAAAGACAAGGTCTTCAGAAACTAATTAAGTGAAGACAGATTTCTTCCAAAGACTTTGAAAAACATGCTTTCTCTGATATATTTTCATATAAAGCTGACCAACTTTCCGCTGTAACTCTAAATACTCACTAACTTATACAAGTTAGTGAAAGATCCATGGTTTTTATAACTGTACATTGAGTTCTTGAGTCTGTAACTTTCTACTTTGTATACTTATATCCTTTTTGTAATATATTAGGATATGAGCTATGGCATGTCATAGTCACTAATTTGTTTTTTGACTTTATATTGATCTTGTTGTCTTGATTATTGTTTTCAGCTGACCTTTAAAGTATGGTTGGTTGTAGGATGTAGTATAAAGTATCTCAAGTCCTTGTATCTTCAGGTATGTTTGGTAACACTTGTAAAAAGAACTTGAGAGCATTGTATAGCATTCTTGAAAACTATTACTTTGTTGTTTGTTCTTAAGTTTCTGTCTCTTGTTTTGCTTGTGTTCATTGTATAATAACATTAGTCTCGGTTCCCTATTTGATCTATTAAATGTTCTAACATTCTTCTCATTGTGAAACTGATGGTATTGATCATCCTTTAAACGGCCCTGCAAAAGTTAAATAATAAACATTTATGAGTTTATCTAATTAAATGGTAATTAGTGAACTGCAAATATTGTTGGTAACTGTTCACAAAGGGATATAAATATTAATTACCCGAGGTGTGAGGTGTATTATTGGATTATAAATGGAATTAGGTGGTAACACTAATCACACATTAAAAAAACCTACATGTCCTTCATAAACCCTTCGCCAGCCACTATCTTGTCGCCACCACCGTCACTTGTCGTGCCCCACTGTCAATGCATGCAACATTTGTTTTGTGAACATGTTTCTAGTGAACTATTATTACATCCATCATGTGATTTTTTGATTTTAAACATCAAAGTAATAACATTTGAACCCCTTATGGATGTGTTTAATTTATTTGTTTAGCCATGTATAGTTAGATACCTATTTGGAAACTGATTTGAATCAACTAATGTGCTTAAATGCTTCCACATTAAACACCAACTTTGGTTTGATAAACTTTACAGTTTTAAACATTAGTTATTTTTTGTGTGTTGGTTAGGCTAAATCACTCATCATTTAGAATTATTCAAGTAGACAATCATAAAGTTTTGTTATTAGAAGTTGTTATGTCCAATAACTAATATCTGGTTCTTACCAAAAGCTATATTATTATATTATAGCTTGCCTATTAATCGTTTGTAGTTTAGTCTTAAAGTACGTAAACATCATTTTAAAATGTAAAATATTCACATAAAACATATATACTTTTCACACGTCAACGTATAACCAATCAGGCAGGTGCCATAAAGAAAGTTTGACAAGTGTGAGCTAGTCAAACTCTTAGTCACAACTTATCCACACTAGTCCCAATGGAAAATACCTCTATGTTTAACTACAAGCCACACGTAGTATGTATACGAATACAAATTATTTAAAAGTCAAAAACCGAATAAGACAAAACTCATCCATGTTATGAAGCTCATGTATCTAAACCTCATCAGATTGAAGCTGGAGAAGTTTCAGCTTAATGAAACAAAAGCTTGTAGGGACTAATTCCATCCTGTTAAGCATACCCTAGCTGAGATGTTAAAAATAATGATAGATGAATAAAATCATAAAGAAAATAAAGAAACCAAGCCTAGTATAATATAGTTATAACTAAATTACACTATACTAAGGGCTTGATGATATGGGTAGGCTAATATTGTCTAAGAACACTAGGGTTACTGTATACTCAACATAAATATTGGCACTCATTTACATACTTAGACACCCCATTTTATAACAGAAAACATCACCTCTAGCATCTCATATCTCTCTCTATTGAGAAGTGTCTCTTTTCTTCCTACGCCCTTGGGTTGCCTTTCATGGCCATACACCTTATTTACTTACTAATATCCTCTAAAGATTTTACACATTTGATTATCGTGTATTATTTACTGACTTCAGCGTTGGACTATCTAAAGGGCTAATACCCCAAGGCCATCTTACAAAGATGTTCCATGAATTTGTAGCTTGGGATAACTAAACACAGTTTAAATCTTAATTAAATCCGATCTGGATTTGGTTGTAGCATCATCTACAAATATAAAGCACCTTAAGATTATAAAAAAAACATATGAAGTTATTCTACATTTGTACATATCATTGTCTTAAGCAAATTGAGTTTGAAAAGAATAATTGCGGTATTCTATCTTTTTGTGTTGAAAAACATGCATATCCTCAATTATAATGTACAAGTCAAATTTGTTTTTCCTCTTTTCTTTCGTCCACTTATGAAATACGCATCTACCTTGTTTCCCTTATTTTGGTAAAAATGAAAGAAAATGCTGACTTTCTTCCTAAACAAATTAGGATTTCTAGAAACCTATAGAAATAGATACAAATTAAGGGTCTCATGACCAAATGATGAGATATAGGCCCATATAAAATTCGAAGACAATATGAACAGAATAAACGTACAAGAAAAAAAGAACACATAAATACAAGTAATTCTCTCCACTGACGTGTTTATGGTACATCCACGACAATAATAAAAGAGACTTGTTATTAATATTAATGTACGTAGATTACAAGTTATGTCTGGTGGTTTATATATAAACAAACTACAATCATTTGATCGTTCGATAAACACATCCAAAGACAAAAGGACTTTTATATA
>BJCM01241911.1:0-15440 GCA_018326385.1 Flaveria bidentis | reverse complement strand
GCACCAAGGGAGGTCCTCTCAAGCTTGTATACCCCAAGCTCTATAGCAAAACACCTTCTTGCTAGGGAGAAGAACACCAAAAGCACTCCAAAAACCCCTCCAAAAGCTGCTGAAAACCGTGAGTTTTAGAGAGATAGAGAGGTTCTTTTCTTGTGTTCTTGCATGTATGAGAGAGATAGATAGGTTGAGTGTGGGACTAGTTGTGCAAATGTAGTTCTTAAGAAAAGCAAGGACCAACCACACCAGGGGGGCGAAATTGGTTTTAACAAGAGGTTTCCCCCCAAAATAAAACACCCAACATTTTAAAACTAGTCCCTTAATTAGTTGTACAATTAACCTTTTAATTGTATAACTCATACACCCTTAATATTATTTGATGTTGTCTAACTAATTTAAATAACACCATAAATAATATTATTGAACAAAATATCCTAATAAGTTATTCCATCTCATATGCAACTTATTTAGAAAACCAATTTTCTAAATTTGGTGTGATTATTTAATTGCATGATCATATCATCAATTAAATAATTGTTTGTGTTTGCAAAGCTTGTTATTAGGTATAACCCGACTTGGATCATAACGTACTAACCACATCAATATTCTACGTGTCTTGGGCATATAGAATCCTACAATTGTAAGTCTTATATGAGATACATATTTTGTTTACAATCATTAACTATTTCTAGCCTGGCGACGTCTTAGGTCTTTCGGCCTAACAAGCCTATTTGATGCTAAAGCTGATGTATTGGCGGCTCCTAATGATGTATGCTTGTTCATCATGGGAACCAACCAATCATATATACTTGTAATCAAGTCGAGGTTTGGTTGTAACTGTATGTGTTCTATAAGCTTGCTAACTCGTAACCATTGACAAGAATTGCTACTTGTAAACCTTTAGATAAATATATATATATATATATATATATATATATATGTGTGTGTGTGTGTGTGTGTGTGTGTGTGTGTGTATGTGTGCGTGTGTTTAAACCATAGGAACTCACCAACTTTATAGATGACCCTTTATTTTTAACATGTTTCAGGTTTGATACTTGAAGATCTTCATGTGCTCATATAGGACCTAGACCTAGATTAATTGAAAATCTTATGTTATTGGTTGTATCTTGATTGTTTTGTAATGATTTATTTGTCTTCTAAAGTTTAATGATTAATGATATTTAATATTATTTCAATTTAATTAGTTCCATGTGCTATGAACAATCGCCTCCCATTCGTCCGCCTCGATTATTCCGCCGTCGGTCGTGGTGTGACATTTTATAAGAACAAATTTTCTTTCAATAGCAAATTTCTCTTCAGAATTTTTTATTCTTCATAGAATAAATACTCTGAGTTCTAAATCTCTTCCAAAGCAAAATTCTCAAAGAAACACTTTGAAATATCTTCCGAAGTCAATTTGTCTTCGGAAGCTTTTCTTCAAGAACTTCCAAAGCAAAATAACGTTCAGAAATTTCTCGACTTCCAAGAAAAAAATTTTTTGGGCAAAAGAAAACTACTTTTCTAGAGGTGGGACCGACTTTTGGATTTCAAAGTTTATCCTCTTTCATTAACTTTGTCTCGTATACTTTTCACATATAAACCCAACGGTTCCCCCTTTTTTCACTATCCTCTTTTTCACTATCTTCTTCATCTTCATTTCTTCTCTGACCTAAATTCTCCCAAATCGCCTTTGTTCTTCATCTTCCTTCATCCCTAAGTTTCTCAAAAATGGCCAATCTAAACCTCAAAAACAACCCTGATTTCTCCATGTAACTTCACACGCAACACAACCGGGTTGCTCTGTTGAACTCTAAGAAAGATGATAGTTTCTCAAAGGTTTGCCATTATCTGGCTTTGTCTAACTACTCCACCTTCCTTACCATTGATCCTATTTTGTATGAGGATCCTTTGCTTGAATTTTGGAAGACTTCCCAAGAGGTCTTTATGGATAGGGAGAAGGCATTGTCTGCCACAGTGCAGGGGAGGTCAATCTTCATCACTCCAACCATCATCAACTATTATCTTTAGTTGGATGATGAAGAAGGTGAGGTTATCTTTACAAAAGAAGTTGTTAATCATTTCTTTAAGCAGATCAACTATGAGGGAGATTTTTCTGTAAGGACCTTCAGGAAAGGGAAGGTCTCATCCTAATGGAAATACCTGCTTCATGTGGTTATCCACAGCTTGTCCAACAAGCATGAAGGGTCAGACCAGCTCTCCTTCATAGTACATGTAATGGTTCAGGGGTCAAGTTCAAGTACTCTCAGTTTGTTTATACAAATTTACTTGCTAACTTGGACTCCTTAGAGTATTACATGTGTTCCTAGATATGTTCAATACATTCTCAACTCTGATATGGGCTCAAAGTTAAGGGAAATAGGTAATATCCTTAAATTGGGATAAATGAAGCCCGTAATCTTTAAAATCTTGAAGAAGCCAACTTTTGGTTTCTCTGGGGTAGAAACAACCCTAGTCCCTAAAATGTTAGAGCTCATTGCTCAAAATGAAAACCTGGCAACACGAGCCAGTGTTGAATCCATACCTTTTACTTCTCAACCACCTATAGGACCACCACAAATCACCCTCACTTACCAAAGAAGATCCAAACGAACCCCTACACAAGCTACTAAGGTTGTGTAGGCCCCCATATCACTACCCACACAGGAAGAAGTGGAAACTAGAGCTCCCACTTCTCCTGAGGAGCAAACCACTCCGATCACTTCAACTATCAGTCTTGAGGTTCCTCATGTTTAGACCGATGAGCTCACATGCCCAACAACCTTAAGCCATCACTCCGAGTCTCAACACTCAAGTGAACAACTTTTAGGGGACAGTTACCATCCCCAATCTCTAGACTTAAATCACCCGATACCAAACCTTGAATTCTATACTGTGAAGATTTAGGTTTTAGTGATTACCAAGAGTATCTCTACTCCTCCTCTACTCAAAGAGAGATGAGTGTTCCTGAGTTACCTATGTCTAGCCCATATCAATCACCTAAAACTAAGGTGGATACTTCTAATTCTGTTCAGGATGACCATATACAAGAGGCTCTCACTTCAGCAAGTGATTACATCATTAAGACCTAAACCATGGGTTATTGACACTTCAACTAAAGTTGCCATTGAGCATAGGAAAACCAACAGCCAAGTACTTCATGCTGGTGGTGAGAGAGAAGAATTGAGATATCTTATCTTAAGGAAAAACTAGCTGAGAGACCTTTAAGAAAAGCTTAACCAAGAATACAAGATCCTATGAATATGGTTGATCTAACCTCTAGCTCACATATTCAAGCGGGTGATGCTACCAAAAAGGGGGAGAAAGTCATCACAGACATAGAACTTTGGAGTTCTTTACAGAGCATGTACATTAAGGATTCACCATCTTCACTTGAAACTATCCATACTCAGCAACTTCCTCAAGTTCACATTGATGTGGACTCAATAGAATCCTACACTCAAAGTCTTTTTGAGGAAGGTATACCAAGGGCAGTATCATCTCCACCTCAAGGAACTTCCAACTACATCATTGGGTGGATGTATGATGCAAACAGAAGAGCCCTTATTCTTCAAAGAGTTCAAGGGCAACAAGAAGTCTTCAATTTTCAGACCTTGAACTACTATGAAGGCCTTGACCTGATCAACATGCCACTTGTTGATGACAATCTAGACAAGCTGACAGGCTGGCACAAAGGATTCAAGACAAAATAACCGAAGAGTTCAGTCGTAGAATGAGACAAAGAAAATTAGGTAATACTATTGGTCAACTGGATTGTAACGCCCCAAAAAGTCAAAACGAGTCGCCAAGGATAATATGCTTAATTGGGGGGGTATTTAATAAAGGAAGGAAAGGGTTTATGGGCTAATGAGGCTTATGGGCAAGAGGCTAATTGATTAAGGGCCCATAACCAGCCATCTTACCCACCAAACCAGCCACCACCATTCTCACTTTGAACCCTAGCTCCCAAAGTCATAGAGAGAGAAAGTAGAAAGAGAAAGTGAAGAAAACTCAAGATTTGAAGCTTCAAAGGTTAAGAGATTGAAGATCCGGGTGTTGGAGCATCAAGACCCAAGAAAGAAGCAACAAATCCAGGTAAGAATCAACCTCTAAACCCTTCTATAGATCAAACCCGGATTCCAGATTTTTGGCTTTTGAAAAGTTGCAAAGAATCGCATAAAGGTCACATTTTTACGTATGAAAACATGTAAAAAGCTTAGATAAGCCACATTGATGATAACCTAAGAGTTTGGACATAAAAAGTTGTGATTTTGGGTTAAAAAAGGGCTGGTTCGTAATTTTTAAGTGATATGCGAAACTGTATATGCATCCAGCGAATTTGCTTATTCAAGCAGCGAAACTATGAGAACTTCCTGCGAAACTATAGTTTTGTAGGTAATTTCGCAAAAAAGTTTATCCAACGAAAGTTGGGCGAAACTGGCAGCGAAGATGCCAGCGAAACTGGCAGCAAAACTGCCAGCGAAACTGGCAGCGAAACTGCCAGCAAAGGTGGCAGTGAAAATGTTGGCGAATCAAGTTGCGAAATTGGTGATCTTGCAGCGAAATTAGCAGCGAATTTAGGTAGAAATTAACCTCTTTAAGTGTTAACTCATCTACAGGTTGTGTAGGATGATCCTAGCCAAGAAAGCTTAGTTTAGAGGTTACTCACGGTATTCAGGTGAGTTCTAGATCCCCTTATTTGTAAGTTTTTCCATGTTTTGGGGTTATTATGCATACTAAATATATGTTTTTAAATGACCAAGTTTTCATGAGGTTTTAGAAGGAAGATCGATTTTTCTATAAGGAGATGTGTTATATAAATACTTAAAAATAAAAAAATTTTGCGCCGACCTGGCAGCCCGGCCACAGCCAGGGGCGTTGCCCCTTGGACCGCACTAGGGGCTACCGCCTCCGAATCCCTGCTGTCCCACGGAGGGTCGGTTATGTTTTATGATGACTAGTACTTGGCATGTTGTGTACTTAATAAGTTAAGTAATATATATATATATATATTAAAGTGGAAGATGATATTAATGAAAAGTAAAACTTAATGAATGTTACCCCCGGGCCGTTTGATGATGAAAAGTCTTTCAAGCACTATGATAGACTTCACTTATGTGAGTTTAATGTATGATAATTAATCCGTATTCATGAGCAGGCTATGTGCCTTGCAGTGTGGATCAACTGTCGGGGGTTAGCTACCATGATGATGTTTACCAACAGGGATCGACATTCGTTGTCGATCAACATGGAGCTCTTGTTTTGTGCTATCTCGTTTATGATGAAATGAAAGATATGAAAGAATGAAAAATAATGAACATGCTTATTAAGATGAAAATGTTATTTATTATGTATGCGTGGTCATTATATGATGGATAAGTTATATTTCTTATTTACCTAAAACTAGAATTCACTCAACAAAGCTGACTTTTATGCATAATAGTTGGCAGGTAAATGCTGATGCTGAGGATGGCACCATTGCTACTTGGGGAGCTATGGATGGCATTCCTATTTATGAAATCTTTTATTGTAATTTAAGAACAAGTACGATGTTTTGTTTACAATTAAAAGACAAATGTATGAGTACATTATGGTTTCTAAGTTTTAAATGAATGTCTAATTATTTCAGCTACAATGTTTTGTTATTAAACTGATTTTATGCTATGATTAACCAACTTTGAAGCTTCCCGAGAACGGGGCCATACATGGATGTTGTGGCAGAACCTAAGATTAGATTTGAAGGGGAAACATCGACTGAAGGTCTAGTGGTAGAACCTGAGAGCCCTATCACACCTACAACTAGTTTAGCAATTCATTCCCTCAATGAAGCACCTACTGATGAAGGTGTATTACAACCTCTCTCTTGCCAGAGCTTGGAGGCTACACCAAGCAAAGAAGGCCAAAGCTCTCTCCACCCTAAGTCACAAAGCTCTGTGAGTGACAAATGGAAAAGAAAAATGAATTCTAAGGAGATTGAGGAGGAGGAGAGAGAGAAAGGAAGAGGAAGCTAAGGGGAGAAAGTTCCTCTGGGTTTGTAGGATTCATGAAAGCTACAATAAGGGCTGCCCACAAACCAAACACTCAAGATGATGAGTTGAGGGCATTCAGGATTACTTACCTGCAAACCAAGAACTATGACATTGATGATATTATATATCTCCCCTTAGAAGAGCTCAATGAACTGGATGACATGGAATTGTCAAGAGAGAGGAAGGAAGCAAAGGATGCAAAGTTACTTATCCAAATCAAAGAGGAGAGGAGACAAAAGAGATTATACAAGCATGTTCCCACTCGCTCCCCAGTTCAAGAAAGTCCTGCACAAGAGGCTGTGGCTCCACAAGAACCTCAAGTAGACAAAGATATAGATAGGATCAATATGATAAACTACTTGAGTGCCACAGGCCTATATCAGGAATCTGTACTTCTTCCTTTGTCCTTTGAGTACATAGAGTTTGAGTATCTCAAACAGCTTAAGCTTGAAGTACTCAAAGAACATAAGGCAACAAAGAGAAATTTAAGGGAAGATGTTGCAAGGTCAAGGGCCATTATTCAGAAGAGCATGAAGAAGTCTACTGATAGATAGAGAATGGTGAGCTTCTTGAAGCTATATGGACTCTCTGAAAGGATGTCTCTATCTGCTATGGATGAGCATATTAGGGTGATCAAGTAGAAGATCAAAAGAGGAGAATTTGTTGACTTTCACTGCCCCACCAAGTCTGGTCCCTCAAGAAGTGGAGGTTAATGTTGAACCTTTTGATACGACACAACCTAGACCTCCTGCTGAGCCTCAACAAGCTTCATCTTCTGATCCACAGCCGGGTCAAACTCCCTCTCCTTCTCAACCTATGAGGTAGGAACACCCAACTAAGCAAGACAAGACTGATCAACATGGTGTTGCAGACAGGTCTTGTTAGTTAAAGTCTTCAAAGAGGAGGAAGAGGATGGCTTCTTGCCCAAAGTCAAATAGAAGAGCCCTTATTCTTCAAAGAGTTCAAGGGCTGCAAGAAGTCTTCAATTTTCAGACCTTGAACTACTATGAAGGTCTTGACCTGATCAACATCCCACTTGTTAATCCAAGCTAATCTCGATAAGCTGACAATTGGCACAAAGGATTCAGGACAAAATAATCGATGAGTTCAGTCTTAGAAGGAGACAAGAACAATTAGGTAATACTATTGGTCAACTGGATGTTGAGGCAGACCCTGAGATTAGATTTGAAGGGGAAACCTTGACTGAAGGCCCAGTGGTAGAACTTGAGAGCCCTGTCACACCTACAACTACATGCATTCCCTCAGTGAAGCACCTACTGGTGAAGGTGTATCACAATCTCTCTCTGGCTAGAGCTTGGAGGCTACACCAAGCAAAGAATGCCAAAGCTCTCTCCACCCTGAGTCACAAAGCTCTGTAAGTGACAAAGGGAAAAGAAAAATGACTTCTAAGGAGATTGAGGTGGAGGAGAAAGAGAAAGGAAGAGGAGGCTAAAGGGAGAAAGTTCCTCTAGGTTTGTAGAATTCATGAAAGCTGCAATCAGGGCTACCTATAAACCAAGCACTCAAGATGATAAGTTGAGGGTAGTCAAGATTACTTACCTACAAACCAGGAACTATGACATTGACGAGATTATATCTCTCCCATTAGAAAAGCTCAATGAACTGGATGACATGGAATTTTCAAGAGAGAGGAAGGAAGCAGAGGATGCAAAGTTACTTCTCCAAATCAAAGAGGAGAGGAGACAAAAGAGATTATACAAGCATGTTCCCACTCGCTCCTCAGTTCAAGAAAGTCCTGCACAAGATGATGTGGCTCCACAAGAACCTCAAGTAGACAAAGAAACAGATAGGATCATTATGATCAACTTCTTGAGTGCCACAAGCCTATACCAGGCATCTATACTTCTTCCCTTGTCCTTTGAGTACATAGAGTTTGAGTATCTCAAACAGCTTGAGCTTGAAGTACTCAAAGAACATAAGGCAACAATGAGAAAATTAAGGGAAGATGTTGCAAGGTCAAGGGCCATCATTTAGAAGAGCATGAAGAAGTCTACTGACAGACAGAGAATGGTGAGCTTCTTGAAGCTGTATGGATGCTCCGAAAAGATGTCTCTATCTACTATGGATAAGCATATTAGGGTGATTATGTAGAAGATCAAAAGAGGGGAATTTGTTGACTTGCACTACCCCACCAAGTCGGGTCCCTCAAGAAGTGGAGGTTAAGGTTGAACCTTTTGATACAACACAACCTAAACCTCCTGTTGAGCCTCAACAAAGTTCTTCTTCTTATCCACAGTCGGGTCAAACTCACTTTCCTTCTGAACCTATGAGGGAGGAACACCCAACTGAGCAAGACAAGACTGATCAAGATGGTGCTGCAGACTGGTCTTCTTAGTTAAAGTCTTCAAAGACGAGGAAGAGGATGGATTCAAGACCAAAGTCAAAGAAGAAGAAGAAGTCTTAACCATCCACCCATGTACCTCAGGGTGAGTCAGATCAACATGAGGAAGTTCATCAAGAGGCAGCCCAATCAACTACAATCCAAGTGGCTCCTCTTGCTTTTGAGAGCCCATCTTATCCTAGATGTTCATAAGTAATCCAGAAAGATAGCATGTGATTAGAGATCAAGGTGGTAAGAATGTTTACACATGGCAAGACTTAATCAATCTACCTTTGCATGATCTTTTTGACAAGAGAAGATACTACGAAAGTCTGAGTGATCTTGACCATCTAATGAAGAAGGGCTTGGTTTTCATCATGATGAGGATTGTCAACTAATGAAGAACTTCAAATGTTTTGGTAGTATCAACCTAGGGAGAGTTTGTAAGGATTCCAATAAGTCTGATGCAGTCAAAACATTCAAAGCATCCAAAGTCTCTTTGCATGCATGCACTAAGTCACTGAAGTAGAAACGCTTCGGAAGTTTTACACCTCACACCAAAAATACTCTAAGTGTAAAATATTCCGAAGCCAAGAACAATATCTTCCGAAGCCAAATATGAAGTATTCTGAAGCTTCAGAGACAAAGTCTTCCGAAGACAATTTATGAAGAAAGATTTCTTCCGAAAACTTTTATGTACATGCTATTATCTGATGTACTTTTCCATAAAGCTAGACCACATTTCCGCTGCAAATCTGTTTGACTCACTAACTTTAACAAGTTGGTGAAAAGGTCCATGCTTTTGGAAAACTATACATTGAGGTCTTGACTCCGAGCTTTCAACTTTAAGTAATTTATCCTTTTTGTAATATATTAGAATATGAGCTATGGTATGTCATAGTCACAAGTCAAAAGGCAATCTGCCTTTTGACTCTACATTTGATTTTGTTGTCTAGTCTTATGTATCCAGCTGGCCTTCAAAGTATGGCCGGCTGTAGGATGTGATATAAGTATCTCAAGTACTTGTAACTTTCTAATATGCTTTTGTAACACTTTGTAATAGAACTTGAGAAGCAATATACAACATTCTTGAAAACCAAATACTTGTGTTGCTATCTTGTTCTGTCTCTCTATAACTTGTGTTCTTAGCATCTCTTATAGTAGTTAACTAGTTCCAGATTGGTTCTGTTAAGTGTTCTAAAGAACTCTTATGAGTTGTGTTGTTCTGTTGTAAAGTGCTTCACCGCTTCTAATGGTCCTGCAATCGTCAATAAACACAATCACTGATTTATCCAACATTGGGCGACAAACTCGATCCATCAAATCCATAAAATCTGTTGGCATGTTGGTTAAACCAAATGACATAACGAGGAACTCATAGTGTCCATAACACATACAAAAAGTTGTCTTAGGAATACCCTACTCCTTGACTTTTAGTTGGTGATAGCGTAATCAAAGATCTATTCTCAAAAACCAACTAGCACCCTAGGGTTGATCAAACAAGTCGTTGATTTGGGGTAGTGGGTAACGATTGTTCACCGTCAACTTTTATAAATCAAGGAAGTCAACGCACATCCTCATACTACCGTCCTTCTTCTTGACAAATAGGAGTAGAGCACTCGTAGAGAGATACTCGGCCTAATTAACCCCTTATCAATCAACTCTTGTAGTTAGGTCACCAAATATTTCATCTCGAAGGGGGCTAGATGATACGACGCCTTTGCAATAAGTTGAGCACTAGGTATCAGATCGATCTGGAACTTAGTCTCACGGTCAAGTGGCACACCTGTTAAATCTTCTGGGAACATGTCAGGAAAGTCACCCACTAATGATACGTTGGACAATTATGGTACGGACGTGTCCACATCCTTCACGTAAGCCAGGTAGGCATTACTCCCACGTTTCATGCACTTTCCCACCACCACCATCGAAATCACATTCGGAATCGTATTAACTTGATCATTGTAGATTGTCATCGATCTCCCGTCAGACACTACTAGTCAGATCATCTTCTTGCGACACATAATATTCACCTCGTAGTCTGCTAACCAATCCATTCCTAGGACTATTTTGAACCCGCCTAAGGTCATCACAAATAGTCTAGTAGGAAACCTTTGACTTTCTAATTCTATGACACAGCCTTCTATCAGATAGGAAATCCTGGTAGACTTTCCTATGGTAGTTTATACATCAAAGGGCTCAACAATGTTTCTACTTCTAATGGGCAATTTAGCCCAGAATACAGCGGAAATAAAACTCTTACTAGCACCAGAATCAAATAGCATAGAAGGAAGAGTTTGGTTTACTAGAAACATACCTAACACAACATCAGGGTCCATCCTAGCCTCCTCCTAGGCCATCGTGAAGGCTTTAACACTTGACCTTTACCCTTCATTCCCTGCCATCTTTGTTACCCTACAACTTTTAGCCCTAGGCTTCTTGCAGTCCCTACTCATGTGACCCTCTTCGTCACAGTTGTAACACCTCGTTGCACCATAGTTCCTTGCCATATGTCCCGTCTTCCCATACTTGAAATAGATATTTGACCCTCATCTACACTCCCCTGTATGCTCCTTCCCGCACTTTCCACACCTTTTTACCCTCGCACCAGATATGGCTACACGCCGGTCCTCCACCCGTGCACTCTTGTTATTTGGAGGGACACCACCACGTCCAAACCGCTTCCTATTCTAGTTTTGATCACCACCACCTTTCTTGCTCACCTTAACTATTGCAACCTCCCGTGCATCGTACAGCCTTCCTGCCAGATCAACCATCGATTTAATAGTGCTTGGTCAGGTGGCTATCATGTGTCTGCAGATATCCGCTGGCAAACCTTGAATGTAACTCTTAATCTTGTGTGACATAGGTGCCACCTGATCTGGCACCATCCTTACCATCTCGTTGAACTTAGTGGTGTACTGATGGTGTGTCTTGGTTCCCGCTTTCAGCAGTAGGAACTCCCTCTCAATCTTGTCAAGTTCTCTGTGAGGACAAAACTCCTCAATTACTAACTTCTTTAGCTCTTGCTACTTGATCCTCCCAATAGCTCTACTGCCCTCAGCCTAGATAATATTGTCCACCAGCATAGAGCCGATTCCACGAATGAATGAGTGGCAAACTTCACCTTCTGATCATCTCTACATTCGTTGATGTCAAGTACAACTTCCATCTCTGTCACCCATTAATAAGTAGCAGTAGTGTTTTCATTTCCATTAAAAATTGGGAGCTTGCATCTCTAGAATGCCCCATAATTACATCCTCGTGCTATTTTTTACACAGGCTCTTCATCCTCCTCATCGCTAGAGACAACAGTCTCCGTCTTCGGTTGGTCCCTTTCTCCTATAGTCTTCTTCTTTTCCTTCCTCTCATCTTCCCTCACAACTTTAATCACTTCATCCACTACATATGGCAGAATCATCAGCATGACCTGATGAACCTCCTCAATGACAACCTCCTTCCTTGAGGCCCTCAGATTGACACTCTCATTCTCACCTTCTGGATGTTGGCTCTCAGGTTCTTTAGGTGCCATTTCAGTAGCCATAGCCTGCCTCTTTTGACACGCGATCCAGCACTACGTCCACCATGATCTCCACCTCGCGAAGCCTTTGAAAATCTACCTCCCACCATCCACTAACATGCTATAAGTTTCAAAATCCAACATAGTCTTTCCAGGTAATGGCGCAGTTTATGTTAGTAGTAAGTTCCTAATAATAATGGCCACTTGTGATTAGCCACTTACTTTACTCTTCATATCCCAGGCATTTCCTATCCTGACAACATCAGTATTCAAATCTACTAAGAGCACATAAATCAAATAACATGCACACATAATACCGGTTAACATAAAAAAAAATACATGATGGCACGTAGCTACTTGGTCTGACGTCTCTCCATTTAGTCCCATTCTCAGTTTAAGTTTAGGGTTTTGAAAATATTTACCCATTTATCT
Organism: Flaveria bidentis; assembly: GCA_018326385.1. Lineage (NCBI taxonomy): Eukaryota > Viridiplantae > Streptophyta > Magnoliopsida > Asterales > Asteraceae > Flaveria > Flaveria bidentis. The sequence continues at coordinate 3,124 of BJCM01241911.1, read as the reverse complement.
TAAACTTTGGCTTTGATACCAACTCGTAAGGCCCCCTTCCCAGGGCGCTTACAGTTGGACATTCATCGTAAATAATATTTAAAACATATAAATATTAACTAAAAATATTGCAGCGGAATAATTTAAGAAAAACCAATTCATGCATTAATAATTTATTTTGCCAAATAATACATCGCTGGTAAGATACAAAATAGTGTCAATTGCATTACATCACAAAATTATCATTTTTGCATTAAAATGGATGCTAGTCTTTATTCACCAAGTAGCTTCATCCCCGTGACATCCTTAGCAACCATTACCTGCCAACTAAAAATGCATAAAAATTAGTATTGCTAAGTGAGTTCTAATTTTATAAAATATATTATACTTTACTTTCGTTTAAAACATTTCCTTTACTCCCGTACATGGTCACACATCATACGTACACATAGATCATATTTATTATTATCCTTTATCATCATTCGTTCTCGTACGCATCGCACGTTCGTAATTTCATCATTACCTTCCACTTTCATCTGGGCCAATGCCATGTACTATACCCCGAACATTGTGCACGAAGCTGGTACTAGGCCGAAGTCTATAAATAGACCCCTAACATTGTGCACAAAGCTGACTCCAGTACCTGGGGAAAGCGAAAAGGGTCCCATACATTTTGTCAATCACAAAGATTAGACCCATGTGTGCATCCTCATGGGTTAGCTAAACCACACACAGTTGAGCTATCAACCCCTCAGTGAGTTGTGAACCTCCTTTCATTTTGCTTGTAAGACTTTTCATTCATTCTTTACGTTTCACTTTCATTATATTAGATCTTTCACTTGGTTAAGATAATACATTATGTTTATTAACATAATCACACCATGTAAAGACACCAAATAATACATAACAAGGAACATAAAGAAACCAGACCATAAACATGCATAACAACATCCACAACATCAACATGCATCATACCCGAAACATCCCAAGTCATAACCTAAAAATCCTTTCTTTCCAAAATTTTAGAAAATTTTCTAAGTCTTTAGGCGCATGGGCACTATACAGTCGCATGGGCATTATGCGGGCACATGAATACTTAGGCGCATGGGAACACTTAGGCGCATGGGGAAAACTTGGGCACATGGGCAAGTTCTAGGCGCATGAACACTATACAGGCGCTTGGCCAACACTTAGGCATATGGGAAGTTGGGCGCATGGGCACTATTTGGGCTCATTGCCAACACTTGGCATCTGGGCAAATTCTAGGCGCATGGACACTATGCAGACGCATGAGCATTAGGCATTTGGGAAGTTGGGCGCATGGGTAACTACATTCCAACTAACATCATTTTTAGACCCAATTCATCATCCAAACATGTTTCGAACTAGTTTCTAGCATACTAAACATCAAAACAAGCATATAATCATAATCATAATCAGAATCATTACCAAACATACAACCACCCAACAAGCACACACATACATACGAGTACACACCCAAATTTTATAAAAATGTTATCACATGCATTTCCAGCCCCAAAACAAGTTAAAACATTTAAAAAAGGGGATCTAGAAGTCACATAAAGCAACTTCAGGGCAAATCTCTACCAACCCGAAAGCTCTATAATTTCAAACACCTAAATAACCCAAAAACACACAACCGAACACACAAAACGTATAAGCATATACATGAAAGCTCAAAATCTGCCAAGAACACTTCAAAACCCTGAAAACTAACCTTGAATCTACACTTCTTTTCTTTTTCTCTCTAAGACCCAAGAATTCAGCTTTCTCTCTTTAGAAAATCTGATGGTAAAAAGTTAATGTAACATGGGTGTGGGCAGCCACACCCAATTGTACAAAATATTATAAGATTTTGTCCTTCGCACACTTTTAACCCCTCAAGTTAGGCTATTTGGCCTTTCTTCCTTTTATACTCATTTTTCATTTCTTTAAATTTTCGGGTGTTACACAAGAGCAGGTTCAAGGGACTGGTTTCTGGCAATGGTTGTCTTAGCATCCTTATAGTCAGTCATGTTGAATCTTGTAAGTATGTCTTGCACATACTTTGACTGACTTATGAAGATGCCACTGTCAACCTGCTTCACTTGAGTTCCTAGAAAGAAATTACGTTCTCACATTGCACTCATTTCAAATCTATTATTCATCAGCTTCTCAAAGTCTTTGTAGAGCTTTGGATTGGTTGACCCAAAATAATGTCATCTACATATACTTTTACTAGCATTAGGACATTCCCTGTCCCTTTGATAAAGAGAGTTCCATCTATAGTACCTATTTTGTATCCATGTTGACAAAGATACTAAGATAGAGTCTCATACCACTTCTTTTAGGCTTGGTGCAGCTCATAAAGAGCTTTATCAAGCTTGTAGAAATAATTAGGATGATCGGGATCTACAAACCCATGAGGTTGTTTGACATACACCTCTTCATCAATCACCCCATAAAGAAAAGCACACTTGACATCAAGTTGGTAGACCTTGAAATCCTTGGATGTAGCAAAAGCTAAGAATATTCTAACAACTTCAAGTCTTGACACAGGAGCAAAGACATCTATGTAGTCAATTCCTTTTTTGGCTCTATCTGGGATAGTTACAACATAACAACACAAAGAGGAGATTAACTAAACTTTAATCAAATAGTAAACTGGATTAACCAAGTTGAGACACTAAGAACACAAGTAATGAAGAGACAGAACACAAAGAACACAAGTATATTGTTTTCAAGAATGCAGTATATTGCTTTCTCTATGTTCTATTACAAGTGTTACAAAGCATAATAGAAAGATACCAGAACATGAGATACTTATACTACATCCTACAGCCGGCTATACTTTGAAAGCCAGCTAGTTACAATTGACTAGACACAAATAAAATCAATTGTAGAGTCAAAAGGTAGATTGCCTTTTGACTTGTGACTATGACATGCCATAGCTCACATCCTTATCTATTACAAAAAGGATAAAGTACATAAAGTAGAAAATTACAGACTCAAGACCTCAATGTATAGTTACCAAAAGCATGGACATTTTCACCAACTCATGTAAGTTGGTGACTTGTAGAGATGCAGTGGAAAGGTGTCCAGCTTTATGGAACAGTACATCAGATAAAGCATGTTACTAAAAGTC
>BJCM01241870.1:0-37844 GCA_018326385.1 Flaveria bidentis | reverse complement strand
CAAGGATCCCATTCATATGGTCAATCACAAGGATTGGGCCCCAGTGAGCATCCTTCTGGGGTAGCTAACCCGCACACAGTTGAGCTAACACCCTTCTTTGGGTGTGAACCTTGATATATTTGTTTGCAAGACTTTTTACGTTCATTCATTCGTTAATGCATGCATTCATTCATCATGTTCCTCTTTCATTATCTTTCACTTTACGTTACATAATACTTTCGGTTCATTTATTAACATAACACACAAAGCCATGGAAAGATAAACATACGTCATAACAAGGAGCATATCATACAATCATCATATCATACAGGGCACATCAAACATCATCATAAATGACTTCAAAAGTCAACATACATAGCCCCCGAGAAACCCCCAAGTCAAAACTTACATTACACTTTTCCCCAAAAATCAGAAAAATATTCTAAGTCCTTAGGCGCATGGGTACTATGCAGGCGCATGGGGAACACTTAGGCGCATGGGCAACTTTCAGACGCATGGGCATTATGCAGGCGCATGAGTGCCTAGGCGCATGGGGAATCCTGGACGTCTGGACACTTAGTCAATTCCAGCCCAATTCTAGGCGTATGGGCTACACTTGAAACATTTCTAAGGCAATTTTCTAGGCGCATGGACATTCTTTTTGGGCGCGTGGCTTATACTTAAACCTTCTAAGACATTTCCAAGCACATGGACATTCTGTAAAACATGTTCCTAGGATGTTTTCAATCCCAATCATCAAACCCATCTTTTCTAAGCTTAACATGGCTATTCTAAACATGAATAACCTATAAACATTCAAGAATCAACATACAACATGCACAATGCATACGGGTAACATACATGGACTTTATAAAAACTATTTTCATACATTTTCAGCCCCAAAGGTCATTTAAAACAAGTGAAAACCGGGGTCTAGAACTCACCTTGTGCAACTTGGGTGTTCTTCCTTTCTAACCCGCTTGCAAAGGGTTCAAACACCTAAAAACAACACCAAATACACACACACCCGAGCACAAACACAACACATAAGCACGTAAACATATAACCGGGGTAAAACCCGTCATAAAAACATAAAAACCATGAATTCTTATCTTGAATTCACTTTTCTTCTTCCTCTTCTTCTTCAACTGAGAGTATTCTCTGCTCTCTCTCTAAAACCGAGAAAAATGGTGGAGTGAGGTGAGGGTGGGCGGCCATACCCACATTTACACCAACTTTTAAAAATTTTGTCCTTTTTGAACACTTTTAGTCCCTTCACTTGGATTTTATTGTCTTTCTTACTTTTATTCTTTATATCTTGTCTTTTTAAAATTAACAAGGTGTTACAATTTAACAAAGTTTATTTAAGAAAGGTTCCAACCATTTTATATGGAAAATTTTCAAAATTGAATTGATTTAAGATTTTATAAACTTAATTAAATCCAGACTCTTCACAGTTCACATTATTCATAGGATTCGTATTGTTGCATTACCACTCACCGGGTAAACCCCACACGTGGAGAATAATGAAGCATATGGCTACGTTTTAATTGTTTAATTAGTATAATCTGTATACCGGGAAAATTATTGAAATTTTAAATAAAGTAATAATGGGTTATAAATTTACAAGCATAGTTTTTCTTTATATCGTTTTATGACACAAATTACCGTCATGTTTGCACAGCTAATTCAAAATATATAGAACAATTTGCAATGACTTTGTTATATAATCGATGTGTTGCATATATTATTAACTTTGTTGTTAACAAAGTTTAGTTAACGGTAATGATGTAAAAGAAGCTTTTAAACAAACGTTACATGACATTTTTAGTTTTATTAGCATAATTTATCATTGCTATATGAAATTTTGTCACGATACAAATAACATTTGGTTAGGTCCGAATTAAGACATATCTGTTAGATAAAATTCACCTTGTAATATGTTTGAAAGCTTCAATGACGGTACTATTACAAATATGAAAGACAAACGCATAGAATACAATATTAGAATTACATTATGTTAAAACATAATAAGTATCTTCACTGAAGAGATACACTTGTTAGTACTTTAAAGGAAATAGACTTTATTTTATAAAATTTTTATTTTTATAAATAATACTATTATTTTATAAAACATATTCGATAAATCAACATCGCCCTCCATGCTTTTTGAACTTTAAATGAGTTCTATAATTTAAAACCATCTTCGTAATTTTGCTTGATTTCTTAAAATTGATTTTGGTTTCAAAATGAAAATTTGAATTCGAAAGAATTTTCAATATGAGCTAAAACACAGCATCAATCCTTCTTTGCATAAAAAGGATATAGCAAGTTTATATGTAGAAGACATCAAAATTATCTACCAAAATACAAAATTAAGGATCTTCTAATCGTATGATACTCGTTAAAGATTTGGTACGGGCCATATGAAACTTTTTTTACAGCAAAAACTAAATAATTTAATATGAAAAAATATTTGTGTGCTGTATTGGACAATAATAAACGTCTATTAACTTTTTTTCTAAAAAAGTGCCACTATAGGTCTCACAGTCAATGTCAAGACGACTATGCACCTTCCGTGGGGTACAAACGTGAAATTTTAGGCTTATCCATTTTGTCTTCGAAAACTACACTCCAACCACAAATTAAATCAATCTATTGCAACACAAAATCATAGAAACTTGTATATATATGTATATGTGTGTATATATATGTGTGTGTATATATATATCTAATTCAAAGTAGGTTTCATAGGTGGTGTATGTAAAAAACCAACTGATAGTTAAACATTAGGAAATTAATGGGACGGATGCAATTCAATTGTGTGATTTTGGATTTTAAATTCTATTTCAGATTAATTATATCAAGGTTATATTTTTTCGAAAAGGTAAATTGTATTTTTAATAATATAAACTATTACTCATTGGTCGATTATAAATAATACTATTAATTTGGCTGGTAATTAGATTTTGTTTACAATCATGATTATAAACGAAATGACGAAACGTACAAGCTAAATTAAGACTAAAATAAATAAAAATCGAGCTTATATTTTTTATAATTATGTCACTGGGACTTTTGATGGTACTTAAAGTGAAAGTTAAGAGTGTTACCCGTCAAATTAATACTATAGATTATTACCGGCCAATAATTAATAGTTTTGATTATTCAAATCCAAACTTTCGAATGATATATGGGCAGAGTTAAAAGAAACCTATAATAAAATTCACGATTCGATAATCTTCAATATTCATCATAAAATCAATTATTTGTCTCAAGGTGGTTTGTGTGTCTCTAAGCATTATCATAGTTCACTCCATGTGGCATCATTTTGATGCATTAGTTAGGTTACCTAGATCTTGAGCTGCTTCAAAAGAATTCAAGGAATTTCTAACCTAATAAAACTAATACAATTTTAATAGGTCTAAATGATAGCTATCAATCAACCATTATGTTAATAAAAGATTCTTTACTAACGGTAAAAACTATTTTTTCAATAACTTTGCGTGAAGAGTCACGTAAAGAAGTTTCATCCTCTAATAAATCGTCTAGTGTTGTATTTAACTTAAAATTTTCCGATTGAGTGATAGTTATGAGAGAACCTAATCCAAACTTGAAATATACTCATTGTAACATGATTGGACGTATATTTATGAGAAGCAACTTGGACAAACTGTCACCAAAAATAATGGTGAAAGTTTTCATAAAAAACAAACTAAATTTAAGGTCAAACTATGTGTACTCTAAGTTTCCATTTGCTACTCATCAAATTGCTAAGCTGTTATCTTTAGGTGGAGATAAAGCTGTTAAGGAACCATTGCATTCAAAAATGACAATTGTGCTTTAATTTGCATTGGGATCGTGTTCTAGTGTGTCTAGGTATTATGGAGGGTCTAAGAGCTAATCAACACATGACCTTTAATCAAAGTTATAAACATTTTTTATTTCAATATGCATGTTAAACATCATAACGATGCCTCTACAAAAGTAACTAAAATCAGAGACATTAACCTAAATGAAGATGTTTTCTTATTTGATGTGCTTGTTATTTTTTAGTATAACGTCAACCTTCTCTCTAGTCATAAGATGCTTAGGGATGGTAAAGTGATTGTCTTATTTGATGAATCCAAATGTTATGTTTAGGATTTGAAGTCAAAGAATGTTTTGATGACTCGTAAAGAAGTTAACACTTTATATTTGGCTTAAGGTGTGCATTAATAGTAAACAATCTAGTGAAAATATGAAGAAACTCTGGCATTCTGGACTTTATGGCTTGAATATTTTGAAATCCTCCTTATTGTCTCACCCTACTTTTACTTTTCTGGTGTGATCTCTGTTATAGATCTAAACAAACCAAATACATGTTTTCTTTGAGTGATCATAAGTCAAAGGAGAATGATGAATTGGTTCACTTGAACCTCATGAAACCTTACAACATGGTAAAAAAGTAGGATACAAATATATTTAACTATAATGGATGACTTTTCTAGAGCTATTTAGTTGTTTATGTTATAATCTAAAGATGAAGTCTTGTATAATATGAATTTTTTCTTTAATCTGGTAAAAAATCAATCTAAGAAAATTGTTAAAACTTTTACATGGAACGAAATTTAAAGGTTATAGTTATAAAACTTTATTTCTATTTAATCTCACAATTGGATTAATATCAGAAACACAAGTCCTTAAACCAATTAATCAATAACTTTAAGCAATGGAAATTCACATGTTATATATAACATCAATATCTAATAGCTTTAACTAAAATTAAGAGTTATGTCTGGATACTAATCTTGAACTTGATGATATGTAACCTCAAGATCCATGCCAAGCTCACATATTTATCTATGAATGTATATATATCAAGCTAATATGTATACAAATGTCAGTTTGCTAAGTGAGTTCTAGTTTTTCGTTAACAAAATATATTTTTCAAAACTTTATCTTCAGCTATTACTTTTGCTTTATCTTTGTATCACTTTCTTTATTATACTTACCATGCCTTAGGTTGCACAATTTACAATCATGTTTTTTATCAAGTATCTATGCTTTATGTTTTACTTACTTTATTTGTATGCTTACACATACGTAAGACTTCTTTACTTCATACTTTTATTAAGACTTTTATTAGCCATTACTTGTTTGATACATAAGACATATACTGTCGTTTGTAATGAATGCAAGACTCTTATTGTTCAGCATTACGCAATACTACTATATCAATACTTGAAATATTCAAGACATATATTCTTGTAAGACTCTTTTAGCATACTTTATTAGTCATAGTTGTGCTTTAGCGAGATAAATATTCTTGAATTATTATTCAACTTCTTTTAACATTTCGTGTGTGAGATTGTAACTTTAACTTTCTTTATCGTAATTACTTTTAGCTCTTTTTTTGTGCTTCAACTTCCTTAACTATGTTTAACTTTATCTCTGTAACTCATTTAACTATGATAAACTTTAACTCTAACTATACTCTAGCAAATAAAAATTACAACTTCGACGACGACAACAACAAAAACAACAAAGTCAAGAATCCAACGACGGCATGCACAAACAAATAGAAGAAACACAAAGAATGCATAAAAACAAATGAAAATGATGTGTTAGTAGTAACAACAGCGACCACCTGTTGGTCATTAGCGTTTGTACATTTATTGGATTTTAATCAACTTGAATTTGAACTATTTGTATTGTTTTCCAATAAATTTGCATACACTATGTGTTTGTTAAACTTGAATTTAAATTTGAAATATAGTATTAATGTTTGTATTAAAATTTAGTTTCCTAAAAATAACATATTATTTGTATGTATATATATAACAACGACATGTCATCGCTATAGCTCATAAGCAAAATGACATATTGGTTAGCGTAGGACAAAAGCAAATCACCGTAGCATATGACTTTGACACCTATAGCGATGACACGTCCCCACTATAGATTGATTTTTAAATAAAAAAATTGCTATAGAGTGATTTTCAAAATTATTTTAAATAGTGACTTATAGATTATTTTATTTGAAGAAAGCCAGATGCATCGACACTTACAACGACGATTTGTCGTCTCTATAAAGTAATTTGTACCAACGATTGTTATCCCGTTAATTTTTTAGAGTTATTACGACGACTTTGTCCCTACAACACCTATAATGATGACATGTTGTCCCTATAGGTCAAAGCATTTATAGTGACCGCATGCCATCACTATTGGGTGACATTTTGTTGTCGTTATACTTATAGGCTCTCTTCCTTGTAGTCTAACCAAACCTAAAATTCTGATATCAATTTGAGCCAAAAAAAACCCAACCATTAAAGTTAAAATTCATTAGGTTGCCTGTTAGTGATGTTGTTGATGATATAAAATATGAAATAGTTTCGCCTAATGAATCTGAAACTAAGAAATGAAATAGACGAAATTGAACAAGAATGAAACGCGTTTGCCGTCGATGCAGCCCTCCACCCTCAAATTGTGTCGTTATCAAACTTATGTCAGCATTGAATCAATTTCTTCATAGGCATGTGGAGTACAAAATGTTTCAATCATGTGCAAGTTCTTCTGCAACTTCCTAGCAACAACATAAATATTCGTACAATTGAAAAGTTTAGAGGTGAGCCCTACCATCAAGAGGGGTTCTAGTTTTGAAATTTATCCTATAAAATTTTAATAATCCCAACTTTTATATATTGGCCGGGGTTAATCCAAACTCAGCAAATGTTTACACACTCTCAACTTTAAACTTATTTTCCCGCGACGATCTCTATTAATTAAGAGTTAACACCGTTAGTTTCTTGTTGACGTGGAGCACTTATATGGTCAAAACATTAAACAGAAAGTTGAAATCAACTGTCAGATGGGTTATACACCCCATATAAGATTATGCGACCCCTCATACGACGCGTATAAGACTACACAACCCGTATAGAAAATTTAAAGTTTTAATTTAAAATATTGACGTGTTTAATTAACCAACCCTTCATAAATCCTCAGCTATGCTCTATTCTGAATTGAGGTCGTCAAAGAAGTTTTGAGTTCTTTGCTTCCATCGAACCTAACAACTGACAACTTGCTTTGTCTGGCCCAGGCCCTCTACTTGTCCCTCAACTTGTCTTCTTTTCCTAGGTTTTTTTTATTTTCTTGAATATTGATACAATATTATCTAATATAAACATAAATGTGGTGGATCACAAAAAATAGATGAAAAACTAAATCACGTGATAGATGAAAAATAAAACACCAAAAATAAAACACCAGAGTGTTACTTATAGTATAAGAGTGTTTTGTTAGTTTAAACAAGAAGCTTGTAATGATGAGAATTTTTATTTGCTAGGTAAATTACTTCTCGTTTAACATCTATTGTTAGTTGTATTCAAAAATCAAGTTTAAGAAAAATAAATCTCATTTTTATCTTGTTATATAATATACAAGTTATCAAAAGTTTTCTCAAGATATTTTAAGAGTAAGATATCTTGTAGTTTTTATTTAGTTATAGATTATAAAATTTAATACAATAAAATAACGAATTAATTAAAGTTGATTTAAAATATTCGAGTAAAAGAATATGACAAGGGAAATATCCAGCTTTGCACCAAAGTATTTTTGTCGGTATGCTTGGAAAATATCCCAAGTTGAAAAAATGATGATAATTATTATTTAGTTTTCTTTTTGCATCAAATGGTGACTAGACCAAAAGGTCTATCTTTTTATATTTTTGATAAAGGCATCACACGACAGCTGTGCATTAAAAGTGCAACTAGATGACTATTTTCCGTTAAATAGCATTAAGAACTTTGAAAATTAGGTATCACTACTGAAAAAGAAACACTTCAAACTTTTGACAACCAGAAAAATAATATCCAATTCTCTAATCATCCTTTCTCCTTCTTGCTCCATAACCATGTCAAAAACACACTCAAATGGTGTCAACGGTGGCGGTTTCGGACACGAGGTTCCCTTCATCAAAACAGAAATACCTGAAAACCGTCGGTTCAAAGTGCCTGCAGTAACTAAAGTTTACTACCCTCCCGGTTTTCCCAGAAAGGTAAGGTATTATTTTATTGGTGATAACACGTTTGTTTAGTTTTAGTAGTGATTTCAATGATGGATTGATGGTTATGTTCATATTTATTATGCTGATGATTAATTCATGATATTTTGTTAGCAGGTGGTGGCAGAGCTAGTGGCTACATTCTTGATGGTGTTTGTGGCATGTGGGTCAGCTGCACTTACAACAAGTGATGATCGCAAGGTGTCACAGCTTGGAGCCTCGGTCGCTGGTGGGCTCATCGTGACGGTCATGATCTATGCTGTTGGACATATCTCTGGCGCGCACATGAACCCTGCGGTCACGCTAGCGTTCGCAACCGTTGGACATTTTCCTTGGATTCAGGTACCTTACTAAACCAAAAGTAATTAAACATGTTATGTTGGCCCTAAGCATGACAAAAGGTACATGTCAGGTTAGGTAATGGTGAAAACATCAATACTATTAATAAATATCTAGAGAGAGAAAAACAATCAAAATGCATTTTTAGTCTTTGTAACAAGACACTAAAATAACTTTTTTGACCCGTTACTCAATTTGTTTGACATGTTTCACGTTTTTGACAATTTGCACCTATGCAGGTTCCTATCTATACCGTAGCACAGTTCACAGGGTCCATACTAGCTTCATTCGCGCTACGTATGATGTTAGAACCGATAACAAATTTGGGCACAACAACACCTTCAGGGACAGAATTACAAGCATTGATCATGGAAATCGTTGTAACGTTCACAATGATGTTTGTCACTTCAGCTGTAGCCACAGATTCAAAAGCGGTAAGAACCCTAAGCCTGTTTCACATTTCAAGAACGTGCGACGATAACATAAATCTGTTCTTTGAAATAATAATAATAATAATACTAATAAAACTTCAAAAACATTTGTAGGTAGGGGAGCTAGCAGGTATGGCAGTAGGATCAGCAGTATGCATTACTTCCATCTTAGCAGGGTAAAACTCAACATTCCAACATACTTATATACTTATAATATGTAACCAAAATATTATTTATAACAAACAACAAAATCAAATTTGCAGACCAGTATCAGGTGGATCAATGAACCCGGCTCGCACCATCGGGCCAGCATTAGCTAGCAACAACTATAAGGGTATTTGGGTGTATATCGTTGGCCCGATAACAGGAACATTATCTGGAGTTATGTGCTACAATTTTATTCGATCAACGAATGAACAAGATCAGGGGATTTCATCATTTAAGTTTCACAGAATGGAGAACAATGATGAACAGGTTGCAGTAAAACATCCAACAGATTCTCTAAAATAGCAAATATACTAGAAAGTAGAAACTTTCATACAGCTTCACACCATTTGTAATATAGAACCTTAATTTACATCATGTATACAATATAGTACCTTCAAGATTCCAGATTAGAATTCAAAAAATCAATATAAAAACCAGTTGCAGATTTTCAGCCATGTGTGCAAATTAAGAGTCATGTTCAGGTCATTTATGGGATGCAGACGTGAGTTCATTGGCATATATGTATAAACGAGTTCGAATGTATGATCGAGTATAAAGTCTTATGGACATTGAGTTATTTTACATGATAACTTTAATTAAGAGATTCATGATGGTACAAGTTTCATTTAGAAAATATAAAAGGTGTAAAAGAGATTCTAAAATTTTGCAGTAGTCCTGAACAGTAAGTTAGAACAGTGAGAAAAGAAAAACCTTTGTAGCCTAATAGTAAAGTACAAATTAAACTCATGTGGTTATTTTGTAGATAATGAAATAAAGGGTTAAAGAAAATTCTATAGGATAAGAACATTCTTAAATAGGATTTTTTTCTCTTTGTTTTAAGTCTTAGTACTATAAATAAGGGCGGCTCATATAGCACAACCTGCCTCGGAAGTTACTTGTAAAATGTTCTCTAAAGCAATACAAAGCTATTCATTGATCACATAATCTTTTGTTCCTTTGTAAGTTTATATCTGATAAAGTTAGACTTATTAGAGACTAAAAATGATTGAAAATTATTACTTCATAACAAGATGTATCAGCGTACATCGATCCAAGTGTAACGCCCGACCCCTCGCATCAACAATATTATCCGTTTTGCCCACGAGGAGCTCACGGATTTGCTTTTGGTTGCCCGAGTGAAAACTTCCCAGGGAGGTCACCCATCCTTGGATTGCTCCCACCTGAGCACGCTTAACTGTGGAGTTCTCCTCTCATCCACAGCCAATACGCCCAAAACACGTTGTTAATGATAGAGGCCAAACATTCCTTATGAACCAGGAATCTCTCCTGTCCACGGCCGATGTGGGATATGTGTAGGGTGTCACAAGCATCCCCTGTTTGGACTCATAGTCCTCGATGAGCCCGAGAAGTCACCATACTTGGTGAGGTATGTCCCACACCCCGAACGGCACAGGAGTGGCTCTGATACCATTCTGTAACACCAGGCCCCTCGTATCAACAATATTGTCCGCTTTGCTCACGAGGAGCTCACGGATTTGTTTTTGGTTGCCCGGGTGAAAACTTCCCAGGGAGATCACCCATCCCTGGATTGCTCCCACCTACGCACGCTTAACTGTGGAGTTCTCCTCTCATCCACAGCCAATATGCCCAAAACACGTTGTTGATGATAGAGGCCAAACATTCCTTATGAACAAGGAATCTCTCTTGTCCACGGCCGATGTGGGATATATGTAGGGTGTCACACCAAGGGATGACGATTGTGCCTAACAATGAGCTAAAAAAGGTCAAGGTAAGTCACGTGACACGGTGGTCAAGTTAGACAAGGGGGGTTTGTGGGTGTCAAGTCATCTTTGAGAGAGTTGATTTCACGAGCTGAAGAAGATATTCAATGTAACATCTTAAAATTCGGTATAATTGTCTTTGTACTGGTTTGGTGTCAAATTTGCAATAACATAAACTTCACTTAAAAGAAATTTGGTAAAAGATGTAAAAAGGGGGAAAAGGTGGCCCGGGGATGGAGAGGTTACAAGAAAAAAGAAAACCATAACCCTTCCCTCACAAAAAAAATTCTTATAATCGGCGGCAAACATCCCCTCCCTCCCCTTTTGCGAATTCAACCAATAATAAGAGAAAGAATTTTCTTTGATTTGTTTTCATCCAATTTAAGGTACAAGTTTTGATGTTTATGATCATTTACTACAAGTATCCATTCAATATCTAGATTCCTGCATGAATTGGGTGCAATAGAGTTTTTAAGTATGTAAAAACTAATGTAAGATTGAGATTATTGTAGAGTTATTACAAAAATCAAGTGGCCTCGTGTTTCATAGAAATATTGTTTTTATACAAAAGAGAATGTATCAACTACTAAGCATAATGTGAAATCAAATTGAGTATTGACCCATCATGACATATTGAAATGTTATGATGTCTTACATTAGTCTTCCCTGCTCTACAAGCCCTACCCCATAGGTAGGCACAATAAAGTCACACATTATCATGGGTAGAAATAAAGTCACGCTTAAGTGTGGTTGGATATATAGTCTTACTTAATTATGTGTAGTTTGAAATCCTACTTTGTTGTAGACATGATGGTTAGCTCGTGGTCATAATTGTAACTTTGTGTTCGGTCATCAACCACTACCAACCACCAACACCGACACCACCGACCACCTCGACTATCACCACCACCAACACCCATCACCCCTACTATCACCAACGTTGATGTGTCGGAGTTTTTCATTGTATTAACATGTTTAGTTATATGTCTTTACGTGTTTATTAATATTGAACACAAGTACTTTGAGAGTTAATGGAATTTCAAGTTTGCAAATCTTAATAGATACAATTCAGGTGTTTTTCGGGAGTTAAAATAGAAGTTGGAAGCTCACTAAGGAAGCAAAACTTGAAATATCAAAGAAATTAAGACAAAGTGAGGGGGGACATAAATTACATCCCTAAGGACGTAAATTATATCCTATGTGAAATTAGCCAAAATAAAGCATGTAAACTAGGACATAAAACAGGAGCGAAATGTGTTGATTCAAGGGGGACGTAAATTACATCCCTGAGAATATAAGTTATGTCCCTGTGCTAAGTGACATGATTTTTTAGGTTTTTGTGACCTAATTAAAGGTCATAAAGGGCATGTGATTTTCTTCTTCCCCAAGTCGTTTTGGCCATTCAAGGATTAATTTTGAGAGCAAAGAACACCTACACATCCATCCAAACCGATTTTGATTCCATGACAACCATTAGCGGCTAAACCACCCATGATCTTCTCCAGGTGTAGGTTTTGTGTTTATGACATTTGTTTAACTTTAGTTGTTCTTAAATTGGGTTGAAGTTTTGATTGGCATGTTAAGTCATATGATTTTATTTATTGGTTGATTACTTTAAATGGTTTTTATTTGTTTTGAATCTTAATTTAATCCATCAGATTTTGATTTATTTACATCATGAATATTGTGAATCTTAGTTTTGATTAGCAAATTGAAATTGGTAGTTTGAGAATAGGTATGCTTACAACTCGTTCTATATCTATCACGAAAATCCATCAAATTAATACAATTATGTATATGTGATTGCTCACTAAGTATAACTAGGTTACAACTATGTTTTACAAACCTCATACCCGGAGTAAGTCTTTCTTCATATTATTGTTTTCGCAATCAATCAAGTTTATAAATTTACAATCTTGTTTTCTAAATCAATTATTAATTCAAAGTTATTTTCTTTATAAAGTTAAAAGCATTGAACTAGAGTTACACTTTCCACGTATTACTCATAGAGACGATATTATTTACCCATGTCAGTATATGTGAGTTAAGTCTTGAATAAATTGTTTTTAGGTATCCCACGACAATCTACATCAAACACCACCACCCTTATAGTCGCCACCACCACCACCACCAACACCGACTACCCTTACCACCAATACTCACCACCCTTACCAACACCACCAACAATACCACCCTTACCGCCATCACCATAGCGACCACAACCACCCTCATAATGGTATCCTATTCATTCATTATTTTCCTATCTATTAAATAACAAAAAATATGATCTTCTCACGTGATACAAAATAAGATAATAAAATGGTAATGATTATTTTATTCCTTTGTCTATTCAATTCATATATTCATTATATTGTATCGTTTATTCCATTACCATATATCAAACAGACTCTTAGGGTCTGTTTGGTATGGGGTAATGAAATGGACGAATGAATGGAATGAATGATGGAATGGAATGGATGAAAGAATGAAATAAATCATTATATTCTATTGTCATGTTTGGTTACCCTTTAGTAATAAATGAATCATTACTTTGAGTTGTTTGTTAGGTATGAAAAAAACAAAGCAATGAAATGTAAAAGTGGTTATGATGGTTATGATGAGCGGTGGTGGTGGTCGGTGGTGGTTTCCGACAGCGGCGGCCCGAGGGTGGTTTCTGACGGCGGTGGTGGCTGTCGGTGACGACGGTGGTGGCCGAAGGTGGTTTCTTGCAGTGGTTTCTAATGGCGATGGTTTCTGATGGCGGTGGTTCCCGGTGGCGATGGTGGCCTTTGTAGGTGGTTTCGAGCGGCGGTGGTGGGGCGGTGGTTTCAGGTGACGAAAGTGGCCGAAGGTGGTTCTCGGTGACGGTGGTGGCATTCGGTGGTTTTCGGCAGAGACGGTGGGCTCCGGCAGTGGTGTTCCTAGGGCGGTGGTTACCAGTAGCGGTGGTGGGCGGCTCACGGGTGCCGGTGGTGGGCGGCTCACGGGTGCCGGTGGTGGGCGGTGCCGCTGGTGGCCGTGGTTGGCGGTGGTGGTTGTTGGTGGTGGTGGTTGTCGGTGATGAATGATCTTGGTGGTCGGTGATGGTTGTTGTGTTGGTGAGTGAGTGGTGTTGGTGACTAATGATGGAAGAAGAGATGAAAAAAAAAGAAAATGAGTGGAGAGAATGAATTTGAGAGAATGAAATTAACTATGTAATTGTTTATTTTATTATCTTCACCAACCAAACATGTCTTTATTCATTCACACTCAATGATTCATTCCATTTTGCCCATCTTTTCTGCATACCAAATGATATCTTAGTTTTTTAAAACCAAAGGAGCATACTATTACCACCAAACAAGATCAACCCAATAAGATACAAACCGAAACACATCAGGAACACCAAAAGGAAAACATTACAAACATACAATGAACTATAAAAACTAATATTAAAGCACGTCCAAGATTATTATACTATGGAGAAATTTCTAACTTTTATTAAAAAATATATCAGCCCTATAACTCCATGCATATTTTTTCAACCTATAGAGAAATGTTCAAATAAAATTTTTTGAAGAACTATAAAGTGTACGAATGACTAAGATGTTGAGAAATGTTCCCCCTTCTCAAGTTTTATCTTTTTTAAACGCATGTAATTTTACATACGATGTTAATTTTTTGAAAGAATTATATCACAAAACAAGCCTTTGTTAATCTTTAAAACACGTATAATATCGATATAAAAACAAAAAAATCACGTTCTTTTAGCTCATTGTGTATTTACGATAAGTGATTATGTAATCTCATGAATTGACGAGGATTACATAATTACCAGATGATGATTACACAATGAACTGTAAACGCAAAAAAAAAAACACATTTAACATTATGTTATTCAAAAATAATTATGATATAAAAAAACACAATGCCTAACATAACAGTCAACATTAGACATCATGATCAGCATTAGACATAATAGATAACACAATAACCAACACTAGACTCGACAATCAACACTAGACACAATGATGATTACATAATTACCAGATGATGATTACACAATGAATTGTAAACGTAAAAAATTACATTCAACATTATGTTATTCGAAAATAATTATACTAGAAAAAACATAACGCATAACATAACAATCAACATTAGACATCATGATCAGCATTAGACACAATAGATAACACAATGATCAACACTAGACTCAACGATCAACACTAGACACAATGAGTTATTTAAAGATTATTACACAATGACCTTATCAAGATTACATAATAAACTGAAAAACATAAAGAAAATTACAATTTTAGTATTGTGTAATTTACAAGTTGTTATTTTAAACAAACATATATTATAGTAAACACAATGATCAGCGTTAGACACGATGATCTGACCAATATGATACAATAATATGATATTACACAATAATCTTACGAATATTACACAATGAGCATAAGTAATGAGGGAAAAAATCATTTATATATATCAAATTATATGCGTTTTAAAGATTAAAAAACATTTGTTTGTATGGTATACTTTTTTTAAAAAAAATATTGTATGTAAAAATTATCAACCTTTAAAAAAAGATGGAACTTAAATATGTAACTAAAACTAAAATATCAATGGTTTATCATTTAACTTGTTATTATATGATTGGATTTTCTTAACCATTAAATTTAAAATATTGATGATTAATTTCTTTTTATATCTTTTCCCACCCATACCATAAAACCATATACACGTCTTTTAGATAAATATTTTTAATATTGTGTCCGCACAAAACATGGAAGAAAACTTCACGATCACAATGATGATAAGATAACTTGCAAGTGGTTCCAATGCTGAATATGATAAAAAATTAAAATAGTATTAAATCGTAGTAGGTTCCTAGTCATCCATAAAACAACAATTACTTGATTACTACATTTGATAAAGTAATAATTTAATTTTTGTGAAATAGACTGTTGTTTTACACCCTTCCGTGTTTATAAGCTTTTTATTCTACAAAGAAAATACAAGTTCACCAAACATTATAAATAAATGGTGACGGTTTTTTTTTGTTTGGGTTTAACATGGAATAATAACTTAAACGAAAATATTATCAGGTGCTATTATTTCTAAATACGACTATCGAAACATCTTCACTTCCATCTACGTTTTGGATCTATCAGCCTTGTTCATATTTTCAAGCATGCTGTCAAAATCGCAATCAAATGGTGACGAGTTTTTGCTACATAATTAATGCCATAACTATGACTAATTATGCACATCGTTTTGTCGTGCATGAATAATGAAGACTCTTTGAGTAATTACATGTGGGTGTCCAATCACACACACACACAAGAGAAAATTGCAAATTAATGTGTAGTTGCGAAAATCATTTAAGATCTGTTAAATTTTGATTACATCCCGTATCTATACTGAAAGCTATTGGATTATGTTTGATTAAATCTCATGTTAGTTTGTGTAAAGGTGTGACCATACACCTTAACGAAGTATAACAACACCATTCATGTAAAGATAACTGAAGAGAAAAGACAAACAAATCATACGAAGATATATAATAAAGAAATGCGTAATGGTCTTAAAGTTGATTTGGTTAAAATCCTGTGGAGAAATCATGAAAAATAAAAACAAATGATTTATGTGATGTTTGAAATTAATATATGTGTTTTTTGGTATTTATCTTTTAACATTAATGTTTGTTTAATAAACTATTTTGTTAGAATATTGAATTTATTAATCGCTATTAAAAGGTAAATAATAATAATAATATTTAATGATTAGGCTATCGCTACGGTGTAATCACCGTTAAACACTACCACCTTTTTTCACTATCACACGAGACTAACGTGACTTCCTACGTCGCAACACTTTATTCTTATTACGGTATCTATCATAATAAATTTTTAATTTTTAGTTGGATATTAAAGTGGGCTTTAATTGGGCCAAATCTTTATTGGGCCACAACTAGGATGACTCACTATGATTGTTTATAGATTACCAGCTAATATTAAATCATTTGTGTTATATAAAACTAGCAATTTTTAAAATTCAAAGGTTCAAATTAGACCGAATATTGTTACACGACTAAAATTGTAGTTGTATCATTTCGATACTACATATGTGTTAGATATTTTAGTGTAATTATATTGACAAGTTAGAAGGTCGCACACTTTGTTTGAGTGTATTATGATCTTTGATATTTATCAAATAATTTCGATCTGAAAGTGATTTTCACGACTTTCAGATTATCCAAGTGTTCTACATATTGTTTCAACAAATTGTAGCTGTCCTAATCCTATTCTTTATTAAACATCTAAGTGTGTCTTGATAATCAATATGATAAATGATTACAATCACTCTCATATATCTCGGCTGAAATACGACCCATTTCATAATGCATTATAACTTGCTTGTTTATAAACAATGTCTCGTGAGCTCATCAGCATTCGCTTATATGGTTTTCTAAGTATATTTGTGCAAGCGGTTGATTGATTCATAACCTGTGAGGATAGCCATCCTGGTGGGCATTGAGAAGCATAAGGACTTGAAATTAGATATTTTGTAAACTCGGTTGTAAACAAAATTTCAAATATTAATAAATATGTTTTGTTGTTGTTTCCTCTGATTATCAATTGTATATTTCTCTCGGTGCAGTGAATGGGTTGTTACTGCTCATATCTTTTTAATAGTCTAATCAAATGTATCATAATTACACCCTTAAAACTAGGATATTTCATAAAAAGTTATTGTATTTATAAAGAGTTTACAATTACAATGTATATATATCTACAACATGTAAACCACTCACGGCTCATGTGATTTCCCTAATGTAGGTCCATGTTACTCCTCTTTACGCACGTCACTTGAAAGTGTATGGATATCACAAATTAACTTTTGCTAAGTTATCATATTGCTTGATATTATCAATTAAACTGGATATCTATTAGGAAATTTTGAGATAATTACATGAGTTTATATTGCTTGATATTATCAATTAAATGAATTTTCATCAATTAAACCCTAATTTGGGCATTAAGTTTTGGTGTTATGAATATAAAAGGTGAACATGAATCAGGGCTAGCACACATGCAAATGAGTTTAACCTAATTAGCAAGGAGTTGCAAGAAGCCACGGCACCACCATACTCGTTTAGCAGCCCCTTTGGTCCAACCTATTCATTATCTCCGATTGGTCTGCGTTGCCACCACCTCCATGCACTATCGATGTCATCATAAATATTTTTAGCCAAAACCGGTTCGTATCTTAGGTCTCTACCACGATCAAGATCCCGAATGGGGTTCTGAATTCAATTATTCATTTAGTGTTCATATTTTCAGATTTAGTGATAATTGGTTCATTGATCTGCGGTGCTTTAACTTAGTTTAGTTGTTCTAAAAAAACTCATGCATGAAACCCAACACCATCTTCTTGTTAAGTCTAGTAGTGAAAGACATATGTTAGGATAAAACTATTAGTTTTTTTAAACATACTATACAAAAGGATTATGTGTTGTAGATCTAGGGCTATTGGAACGCTAGAAGGTTGTGTGAAGGACGCATGTTTGTTACAATTTGTTGGTGATGGTTGTTACAATTCATTATTCGCTAAGCCCTTAAACTAAAAATGATGGTGGCGAGGGCTAGTTTTTCTTGATAAGTGTCCCATATTTTTAATATTGTTTTTTAATAAATGATATTAAGTAGGTCCTATCACTTTTTGTTATTGGTTTTTTTAAAAAGAATATTAAGATTTAGTTTTGTAATTTTCTAAACCAATTAACATAAATTTTAATGGGAGGGACTATGTGTGTAGACCACCAACTATTGGACTATACATTTAGTAAACAAACACGTAAGAACCAAACTTGTAACATAGTCATATCACATGAGTATAAAGTGTTGATCCAACTAATATCACAAGTTAAGGAAGCTTATAAAATAACAAACATATCTAGAGGAACGGTAAAACAAGCTGATAGTAAACCTAAAACAAGTCGGATGAATATTTAGATATAAGACCGAAATGCATTAGTTTAATATAAGTTTCAACCTTAGAACATGTACCATATCATATCAGTCTTGTCCCATTTACCCCGGACATGTTTACTTGCAACAAAACATAATATAAAAATATATGATATAACTAGGTTAGAAACTCTTTGTATAACACAAGATGCATAAATACAATCTTATATACTTAGTAATAAATACTTACATATAACATATATATGACATATTACATAATTGTAATATAAATTTTAGAATTGTCATAAAATTATTTATTATAAAAGTTTATAAAAAATGAAAAATATATTCAATACAGTTTAAAAAACATTTTATAAACAAACCTAACTTTATTTATTTAGTTTTATAAGAATCAATATTATTTCTCGACCTTGGGACATGCACAGTATCAATTGTCACTCGTATAATTTACCCCTAACATGCTTACCTGTGACAAAACGAAATATATCAATAAATTATGTAATTCTAGAAATTATAACAAACAATACATTAAAGTTGTGAGAAAGTTAAAGTTTTGAAATTATGTAACTAATTAAAATATGACCGAGTATTTTACATTTAAAGTTATTATTAAAATGAATCTACGAACTTAGGAAATAACAACTAACCTTTGACCACATATGATCATCAATGGTTGCACATGACACCCCAAACCCGATGATGTTAATGGAATGGATACCCAATAAAGATGTAATCGTTATAAGGGTAATTTTATAATCATTATGAGATGACCCATATTTCTAATATCGTCTCATAACCAAACTCATGTAACTCCAAAATCTTTAAATCTAGAAAAAATGTATTTTAAACTTTTTAAAATAATAAATACACACTTTATATCTGACACATACCTTATTACTAAAACCACTATATACACATTATTAATCGGTTGTTTGACAAACTTATATTAAAATATTAAGAATTTCGACCGAATGAAAGATAACTATAAAATGAATCATTTAGTATCTTTTCTAAAACTTATCCTTTAACGAACTTAATAAACCAAAAATATTATATCTCTAACCAATTCAGATACATACTCATTGTAAAATTATTAAAATATATCAAACATCCACTAAATACTTAGAACATCCACAATAAAAAAACATAAAAACACCAACAAACATATCTAGTCAGTTATCACGTTATAAAAATACTGATCATTTCATAACATCAAAAACCTCCCGAATAAGAAAAAACTTAAAAACACAAAAAAATATGTCATATTATTACCATATTTTTATTTATCTTTCTCTCTACATGTATATTTAACATAAGTAAATAAACATGTTGACCCTATTTCCCTTGATTTTTTATGTTTATGGTGAGAAACTTCCCTTAAAAACATAACCACCATAAATAATAAAAAACAACTTGATGCAATTCTTGACTTAAAAACTATAATTGGAGATGATCTTAAAACACAACTTTAATACTATCTATAACGCAATGTCATTAGCTCATTCTCTGTCGTTCGTCGAAAGGGTTGTGTTGTGCAGACTTATCTATCCTTCACTCGTCTTTTGCCAAAGGCGTTTCACGGATGCATTTTGTGGGGCCCACACACAAAAATATGTGTTTTCTTGTTTTTTTAATGATTGTTTGTAGAAAAGATGATGTTAGAGTAAAAGTTAATTTGGTAAGGATGAATGAAAATTAATGAAAAACTGATACTAAAACTATTTGTAAAAATAATAATATGTGGAAAAAAAATACATTACTAAAAATACAAGTACTTCCAATGAAAAAGAAGACACTACCAATAAACAATTTTTGTAGATCCCGCTAAAATTTTGGGCAAATTTGAATCTCTCTTCACATCATCACACGAATCTCTCAGTGGTTAGCGAATCAGTGTCGTCAATCTTCAGAATACTGTAAAGAAATCTTGTAATCTTGAAGGTAATCGATCGTATTCACAACGGCAAACTGATGGATAACTCCGGCGACTTCATGTCTACCGACCCCCCTTCAACCCCACGTCTTTTCATCAAAGAAATGGTCATGAAGAACTTCAAATCATACGCCGGTGAACAACGCGTTGGCCCATTTCACAAGGTTAGGGTTTCTTCACCAAACCCCCTTTTCTACAATTGGTGTTGAAAATTCAGTAGCTTTTTTTAGGGTTTGTTGATTTCGTTGATGTGATTTGAAACTGTTGAACAGAGCTTTTCCGCTGTAGTTGGGCCGAATGGAAGTGGGAAGAGCAATGTGATTGACGCTATGTTGTTCGTGTTTGGAAAGCGAGCAAAACAGGTAATCAATTGAGTGAATTTCGTTAGTTTTTTTTTGTGAAATTTGAGTTGAATGTTATGATAAATGGTGCAGATGCGTCTTAATAAAGTGTCGGAGCTTATTCACAATTCGACAAATCACCAGAATCTTCAAAGTGCTCGTGTGTCTGTTCACTTTCAAGAAATTATTGATTTGGTATGTGATAATTTATGTTACATGCCTTAAGATTTGGTGGGATTTGAGCAATTCTTGAATGTGGGGCTAATTTCATTTGGTTGATTATAGGATGGTGAAACATATGAAGTTGTTCCGGGAAGTGATTTTGTAATAGCGCGTGAAGCTTTTCGAGATAACTCTTCCAAGTACTATATTAATGGGCGTGATAGTAAATTTACCGAGGTTACGAACAAGCTAAAAGGGAAAGGAGTTGACTTGGACAATAATCGGTTTTTGATTCTTCAGGTTTGAGAGTTAGTGCAAGAAATTACGCCCTTTTCATGTGTTTATCGCAAGTGTTGAATTGGATTTTGTTGGATGTTTTTAGGGTGAGGTTGAGCAAATTTCACTTATGAAGCCTAAAGCTCAAGGTCCCCATGATGAAGGCTTTCTTGAATATCTGGAAGATATCATTGGAACTAACAAATACTTGGAAAAAATTGAGGAATCCCATAAGCAGTAAGTTATGATTCTTGAGTTTATTACATTTTTGTAGCTTAAAAGAAAGAGTTGAGGCTGTGCTCAGAGGTTTAGGTGGCATTTTATTACATTGATTTTGAACTATCCTGTAAATGTTGTATTTTTTCCTAATGGGTATGTGTTCTTTTCCTTTTGATGTATTAGGCTTGAAGCACTGAATGAAAAGAGGTCTGGGGTAGTGCAGATGGTTAAGTTAGCTGATAAAGAAAGAGAAAGCCTAGAGGTTATAACAAGCCTGTTAGAATGTATACTTATTAATTCACTATCGTTATCATACAGTTTATTAACATGACTGATACTGCCAGAGTGTTAAGAATGAAGCAGAAGATTACATGCTTAAGGAATTGTCATTGTTAAAATGGCAAGAAAAAGCTGTAAAATTTGCTTCTGAGGAGAATGCTGTGAAGCTGGATGAGATTCAAAAGAACTCGTCTGGCCTGGAAGAAAACTTAACATCTGAAAGGTGATTGTTATCTTAACATTGTTAAACAATGGTATTAAGAACGTTTCAATTTTTTAATATAACTGATGAAATACCAAACATAAAATGCTCATTTCTTTGTTCAGGGAAAAGATAAAGGAGAGCAAGAAAGCATTGAAAGAGCTCGAGACATTGCATAACAAGTACATGAAAAGACAAGAGGTTATTATCTGCTCCACATGCACAAAAAACTTCTACTTACATGAATCCGAACAAAGTTTGCAACAAAGACTTTTTAGTTTTTACTTATCATCTAACGGTGTTCTGTTAGATAGGAACAAATTTCATATATAATGCTAATTCTCTGATATAGTAGAATGGAAAGATCCACTAAATATCTTACAGAGGTGTTTAGATGTGTGTTTTTTAAGTGATTATACTTTAAGAATCTAATTGATCTTGAATATAACCTATGATTGGTTATGGACTTTCATTTCTAGTTTCGACAGGAAGTTTTTTTTAGAGACACCCCTTATTTGACTACCCAAATTTGGTTATTATGACCCCAGAACACTGTGAAATCTTAATCAGTTTTTTCTAAGATTCAAAACTGATCATTGCAACCTCGAATCCTAAAAATTAGTTTAAAAACACATCCAGATATCTAAACACTCCCTAAACTATCTTTGGGGATTAACCAGTAATCTGAATTTGCTTGCATCTTTGTGATGGATCCTTGTTTATATAGACATGTGATAGGATTCAATTGGAAGCTACAAAGTAAACATCCTTAATGAATTTTTACTTTCCACATAATTACTTAATCTTTTATGTTGTTGCATTATTTAAGGAACTGGATACCATGCTTAAACGATGCAAGGATGAATTCAAGGAATTTGAACGACAGGATGTCAAACACAGAGAAGATTTGAAACACGTGAAACAAAAGATTAAAAAAATGGATGAGAAAGTTGAAAAGGTAAGATATACTTAGTTACTTATTCTATAATAAGATCAAATATTTTTCCATTAATCTTTTTTTTTTCTTTAGGATTCGGCAAAGATTATTGACATCACAAAGCAGTCTGAAGAATCGGCTAACGCGATCCCCAAACTGGAGGAAGATATTCCTAAACTGCAAAAAATATTATTGGATGAGGATAAAATTTTAGAGGAAATTAAAGAGAGCTCCAAAGGTATATTCTTATGCTCACACAAATCGGATACCAAAACACGGCTTGTTTTATTATTAGTAAGCTATGTAAGATTTAGGCACCACCTGAAAATAACTTGGCACTAATTTTTTTATATTTTGAATTTGAATGATCATACATCATTTTTATTCTCTTTAACAGTTGAAACTGAGGCATTCCGTACCGAGGTTGCCAAAGTTCGTGCTGAACTCAAACCTTGGGAAGAGCAACTGATTGAACACCAAGGAAAACTTGAAGTTGCATCCACTGAAAAACAACTTCTCTCTGAGAAGGTGAGAAACTTTTTTTTACAATCTGCTTGAAAAGTAAATTAAGCAAAAATTTACTGAATTTCTTTCTCATGTTTGCAAACTTAAACTAACAGATTGAAAACATTATTTTCTTGTTTATCAGTGTGGATGGTTTTTTAGATGACATATTTCTGACTTATTGCTTTCTTATATTAAAAAAGTCAATATTATTTTGTTTTTTCCTGGTTTTGTTCTTCAAGTCTGAATATTATTAATGACTGGCTTCAATTCTTGAGTGTTTCAGCATGAAGCTGGTCGTGCTGCGTATTTAAATGGTCAGAAACAACTGGATGAGATAAAGAAGCGGATTGTAACAAATACTACAAGAATAGAGGACATGAAAACCAGATTAAAGAAAAACGAGCTTGAATCATCAAAAGCTCATAAGATAGAACAAGTATGGGACTTTAGTATCAGCGGCGTCTTTTGTGCTAGTTAGTTGATTAATTTAAAATGTCTCTAATTTGCAGGGATGTTTAAAAGAACAAGAGGCCCTGATTACTCGTGAGCAAGCTGCGAGACAAAAAGTTACAGAGCTAAAATCTGTTATGGAAACCGAAAAGAATCAGGGATCTGTTCTGAAAGCAATATTGCAAGCAAAAGCGTCAAATTCAATAGAAGGGATTTATGGAAGGATGGGTGATTTAGGAGCTATTGATGGTAATTGTTACTCCAACAATGTGATTCTGTTCGTATTTACGTGTTTAAAGTTTTTAAAATCAGTGCAATTTGCTTTCATGGTTGACTTGAGTTCTGTTTTCAGGGAAGTATGATGTGGCTATTTCAACAGCAGTTCCTGGACTTGATTATATTGTTGTGGAAACAAGTGCAGCAGCACAAGCATGCGTGGACATGCTTCGCAAAAACAATCTTGGTGTTGCTACATTCATGATATTGGTAAGATGCTTCCTGCATGACATTTTGATTTCATTTCATGTTATCTGCAAGCAACCGTAGTAATAATTTAAGATTTCTTATTATGTCATGCTTTTGTTGTTTGTTTGTCATTTTTGATCCTTATGTCCATGCAGGAAAAACAAACAAATCAAATATCTAGAATGAAGGAAAAAGTAAGCCCTCCAGAAGGTGTTCCACGTCTCTTTGATCTAATAAAGGTGCAAGATGAAAGAATGAAACTTGCTTTCTTTGCAGCAATGGGCAACACTGTTGTGGCCAAGGATAAAGATCAGGTACTTTTGCTTGTTAAAACTTAAAACTTAAGGAAGAATCAAGGAACAGCACATTATCTAAATTTTTTTAATACTTCTCATTTTCTATATCTTATCTAGGCAACACGTATCGCTTATGGCCCAGATAAAGAATTTAGGCGTGTTGTTACACTTGATGGTGTTCTTATTGAGAAATCAGGGACTATGAGTGGTGGTGGAAAGCCACGTGGTGGTAAGATGGGGACTTCCATCAGAGCTGACAGTGTCTCTGGTGAAGCCATTGCAGAAGCTGAAAATGAACTCACACAAATATCAGAAAGTTTGAAAAATGTAAGGCAACAGATTTCTGAAATGATCAGGCATTACAAAGAGTTGGAAAAAGAAAATACTGATCTTGAACTGGATATAGCCAAAAGCCAACAAGAGGTAAATGTTCATTTGCAAATGTCATGCAAGTTTGACTTCATGACAAATTATAAGTCATTTCTTAATGTGACAGATTGAAAGTTTGAACTCACAACATAAAGATCTTGCAAAACAACTTGACTCTCTAAAGGCAGCTGCAGAGCCAAGTAAGGCTGAACTTAATCGGATTGAGGAACTTGTGAAAATTATATCTAAAGAAGAAAAAGAGATCAAAAAATTGACGGAGGGTTCAAAGCAGCTTAAAGAGAAGGTTGGTATTGTATCATATATGTGATATAGTTGTGTCATATTAATGTTTTAACATTTCATTAACTTAAAGCTAAAATATTGTTTAGGTGTTGGAGCTTCAAAGCAAAATTGAGAATGCAGGTGGTGAAAGGTTGAAAAGCCAGAAAGCAAAGGTTAACAAAATCCAAAATGTAAGTACATTTCTTCAGGTGTCAAAAAATGGGTGGTTAGGCGGGTTGGATAATTGGTCAAGATATTTTTAGAGCGGCTCAAAATGAGTTGGATGAGTTGGCCATCCTAACATGCTTTTAAATATGATTGCAAAAACGATTATTAGAAAAAGTGATTCATTTTTATTTGAGAAAAGAATTGAGGTTGTTATAAACAGCCGAGTATTCTGATTTTTGTTGCCTCCATCAGGACATTGATAAAAACAGCACAGAGATCAATCGGCTCAAAGTTCAAATAGAAACATGTCAGAAGATGTTGAAAAAGCTAACAAACGGGATTGAGGAATCAAAGAAGGAAAAAGATAAACTCATCGGTCAGAAGGAAAATTTGCTTGAAACCTTTAAAGAGATAGAGCAGAAAGCATTTAAGGTTCAGGATGATTATAAGAAGACAGAAGAGGTCGGTACTTCCTGCTGAAAATTTTGAAGTTTTTCATTGATTCTAGTTTCTTATATATTTTTTTGTTTTCTTTTGTGTAGCTGATAAATCAACACAAGGGTGTTCTTGGAAAAGCAAAATCCGATTATGAAACATTGAAGAAGACTGTGGATGAGTTGCGGGCATCTGAGGTTTTAGACCTTAAATTATTGCTTCTTCTATATTACACGAGTTGGTAAATTGTGCAGACTGGACGGGTTGGGTGATGGTCAAAAGTCGGGATTTTGTTACCTGTAAAACAGGTTGTGTTGGTTTGACCTAAAAACACTTTTTCTCTATAATTTCTAATTTCTGACAATGAAGTAGGTGTCAAATATGATTACACAAAATGTTATTAATTCAATGATAATCCAACTATTTAAGTAAAATAGTTTTGGGGTTATTATGCATTATATTTTTCACAATGGGACACTTCTGATCTCTGTCCCTTTGATAAAACACACACTGAATCTATCTGCTCATAAAAGTGTCTAGATTGTGACTTCTATATAAGCCGTTTAGTCATATAATGCCTTGCTACTGGAATAGGTTGATGCTGATTATAAGTTACAAGACATGAAGAAGATGTCAAAAGAGCTTGAAATGAAAGAAAAAGGATATAAAAAAAAGCTTGCAGAATTAAATAACACTCTTTCTAAGCATATGGAACAGTAAGTCTTCTCATATCTACAGCTTCTTGACATATTGAAAATCTAACTTTTATTATAATTTTGTTCTTTTATTCTGGCAGAATTAAGAAAGATTTAGTGGACCCGGAAAAGCTTCAAGCCACACTTGCAGATGAATCTTTTTCCAACAGTTCTGATCTTAAAAGGGCACTAGAAATGGTGGCTCTACTTGAAGCACAGATGAAAGAGATGAACCCTAATCTTGATTCAATCTCTGAGTAAGAAATCATGTTCATAAATTAATTAGTTTGTTGGTTACATATTTGTTTTAATTATTCTTTAATTGCTTCTTCTCACAGTTATCGGAAAAAAGTATGCGTGTACAATGAGCGAGTCGGGGAGCTTAATTCGGTAACCAGTGAACGTGATGAGACAAAAAAACAATATGATGAGTGGCGAAAGAGAAGGTAAGTTTTCTGGTGTTTGTATGTGTGTGTTCTGAAACTAATTCTTATATAGTTATATACCAATTTGATTCCATCTTCCAGGCTAGATGAATTCATGGCAGGGTTTAATACCATATCTCTAAAGTTGAAAGAAATGTATCAGGTTTGTTATATCTGTATATTCACTCATATACAACCATATACCCACATCAAGTTTTTCTTTATCATTGTGTTATTTATTTATTTATTATTGTTCTGTGTATTCATTTAGTTGTATTATGTTTTTGAATAAGTTTTAAACAACTTACATCATGATATTCTACAGATGATTACCCTTGGAGGTGATGCAGAGCTTGAGTTGGTGGATTCTTTAGATCCTTTCTCTGAAGGTGTTGTATTTAGTGTTAGGCCTCCAAAGAAAAGTTGGAAAAATATAGCAAATTTATCAGGAGGGGAAAAGGTATCAACACATTCATAATTTTCTGATTTTGTATCATAGTCGGTGATATCTGATCATTATTTTCATTTTGTGCTACAACGATGTGTTTGTTCCAGACTCTGAGCTCACTCGCGCTTGTTTTTGCACTTCACCATTACAAACCAACCCCACTTTATGTTATGGATGAAATCGATGCTGCTCTAGGTAGGCTCTCTAGATCATGAGTGACTCCATATATTTATTTTACTTTTTAGATCATTGTTGTATTTATTTCTATACAGTGTATCTAAGTCGCTCCAATTTTGGCTGACAGATTTCAAAAACGTCTCAATCGTGGGGCATTATGTTAAAGATCGTACGAAGGATGCACAGTTTATCATCATCAGGTATTTGCTGCTATTGTGATCTATTTTATCATGTGTCATCTGGTAAAATTTTTTTAGTTGTTTTAACGGTGACTTATCATATGCAGCCTAAGAAACAACATGTTTGAGCTGGCTGATCGACTTGTCGGGATCTACAAAACTGATAACTGCACCAAGAGCATCACCATCAATCCAGGAAGCTTTGTGGTTTGTGAAAAGGCTGCTTAAACTCACCGTTTGTTTAAACTTTTCAGAGTCTTCAACATCAACTCATGTAATGTTTACGTCTTCTAAATTAATATTCCTAGCTGGAAATACATCGACTAATGCAATATGCTCGATTGCAGTTCTTTAAAATCACATGATATTTTGCTAGTAATTAACACTCAGATATTTGATTTGATCCTAGTGTATTAATCATTGCACAAAATTAGATCTCAGTGTCACTTGTTCGTTTGTTGATTGTGATGATGTTCGTGTTTTGGGGCCAATGAAACACATCCATATACCCTATTAAAAGAATATATCACATAATATATTTGTATTTATTTAGTAGATTAACATTGATCTAGTTTCCATGTATATCGGGTTAGTTAGTTAGACTATATCTCTATATATTCGATTAGCTTTGTAATCTTGGGGATCATCAAAGAACGATACCATAAACACTTTTATGGTATCAGAGCCATTAAAGCCAACCCGATACACAACAAGCTTTGGCTAAACTCCGATCCCCAAACTTATCCTCCATCATGGCAGAAGGCGCAGAAAAGGCGAAGGAAACAGAAGTACCACCAACACCATCAGCCTCAATAGAAAATAAGAATCATCTACATCCTGTTTATTCCGTAACAAATATACAGAACACGATTCGTATCCTAGATGGTGAAAAAGTCAGTATGCATCATGGACGAAGTTATTTAAACTTCATGCCAAAGGATACAAAGTGTCTTGACACATAGACGGAACGTCGCCACCGAAAGAAACCGAGGTTGATTACCACCAGTGGGCGGAGGTCGATGCTATCGTCCTTCAATGGATTTACGGAACGATCTTCGACTCACTCCTCGTTCGTATTTTGGAGGATAACACCACCGCTCAAACAAGCCTGGAATAAAATACGAGACATCTTTCTAAACAACAAAGGAGCAAGAGCAGCGAATCTTGAGCACCATTTTGCCAACCTGACACTCTTCGCTTGTTCTTCGTTTGAACGTATTGTGTCAAACTAAAAGAAATCGCAGATCAGTTGGCCGATGTTGAACAACCGGTGTCCGAGTCTCGACTTGTCCTCCAGATGGTTCGCGGCCTCGCGCACGAATATAACGTAGTTGCAGCATTAATAAATCAGTTGTCCCCATCATGGGATGAAGCCCGCAATCGGATCCACTTGGAACAACAAAGATTACAAGCGATGTCATAAACACCACCCACACAAACCGTTCTCGCAACTCCATCATCCCACACCCCACAATCGACCGCTACAAACTCATCCTCACAAGGCCCCTCGTCTCAAACTTATCACAGTGGTCAATACCCTTCACCCCTTCATCGCGGTCGAGGACGTGGCCGATCACGGGGAGGCGGCCGCGGGTTCTACGGGCGCGACCGAGGACCCAACACAAACGGTTCTGGCTATGGTTCTAATGGATGGCTGACTTCCCGTCATGTGGCATCCAATCACTACTGGAACGGGGCCCCTTTGCACAACTGGAATGGCCCCCACCTTGTCCACATCCAACACAACCAAACTGGGCCACACCTTGGAGTCAAAATCAACCCTAACACACCTCCGGCCCACAACCTAATTTTTCGGCCCAACAACACCCGCAGCAGCAACCCACGGTCGCCATGTTCACTGGGCCATCCACTGGGCCGAACCCCTTGTGTCCTACCGAATTGGGGAATGCTCTTCAAACTATGCAACTAAACACACCGGACACAACTTGGTATATGGACTCGGGAGCCTCCTCGCACCTAACTGAAAATCCTGGTAAGGTTCAATTCCCATCTTCAACTTCTTTTAAACATCACATACTTGTGTTCGGGTGTTCGGATATGCATGCTACCCCAACCTTTCCGCCACTACCACCCACAAACTCCAGCCACGATCCACGCAATGCATTTTTCGTGGATACCCAACGGATTTTCATGGGTACCGATGCTTCGATCCCACCACCGGTCGGGTCCACATATCTTGCCATGTGGTGTTTGATGAAAGTTCTTCCCTTTCACCGACCCTATCGACCAAACCCACTACCAATTCCTCGATGATGACCCCTTCCCCGTACATCACTCTGTTGCCTTTCCCGCGTCCAACCCAAACCCTATAACCCCTTGCCATACCACTCCTTCACATGCACATGCATCATCATCACCTCTTGCCCCCTCCCACACCGATCCAAGCACTCCCGCTTCACCACCTTCCCCCCACCATCGACACCTCACCAGCCAAACCCATCTACCACCTCGGATCCACCTATCTCACAACCACCTCCGCCTACCAACTCCCATACCATGAATACACTGTCGAAATCCGGGATCTCTAAACCCAATCCTAGATACAATTTACACACCTCCACTCCACCGCAAAACTTATCCCTTTTCCCCACCACCTACCAGAAAGCCTTATCCGACCCAAATTGAAAATTGGCTATGCTTGACGAATATAATGCTTTAAAAGAAACTGAAACATGGGAATTGGTTCCTTTTCTGGATTCCCATCCGGTGGTTTGTTGCATGTGGTTATTTAAACATAATTGTAAACCGGACGGGTAGCTGGAACGGTATAAAGCACGATTGGTAGTTAATGGTAAAACTCGGACTTTGGGCATCGAAGCCCGCAATGATACGCACGGTCCTTTCTATTGGCCTATCTCGGTCATGGCCAATTCATCAATTGGATGTTAAGAAGGCCTTCTTGCATGGCAAACAGTATTTTGTAGATCCCACCAAACCCAACTTTGTTTGCAAGCTCAAACGCTCCCTTTATGGTCTCAAGCAAACTCCGAGGGCCTGGTTTGATCGGTTCTCTCAATTTATCATTAGCCAAGGTTTCAAAAGGAGTGCATGTGAGAATTCCTTATTTATCTATAAACATGGGGCAAACATGGCTTATTTATTATTGTATGCGGACGATATTGTGATCACCGCCTCATCAGACTCCTTGCGCAACATCATTCGTCTACTCTCACAGGAATTTGCCATGAAGGACTTAGGACCACTACATCACTTTCTTGGCATCCATGTCACTCGCGACAGTCACAGTATGTTCCTGTCGCAAAGCCAATATGCATTGGACATCCTGAAACGCGCGTCCATGTCCTCTTGCAAACTGAGTGCTACTCCCGTCGATACAGGTTCAAAACTCGCAACGCCCCTATTGGAAGACAGTACTCTCTACTGTAGCCTTTAAAACAACTAAAAAATTTAGGTGTTTCAACTATTGTTTTTCTAACGTTGTGGTGTTTTTAATGCTTGTCATTGTGTTATTTAAAATGACGTTATGTTTTTCTAAACAAAAATGTTTTCTAAAAAAATAGTGAAATAACATTGTTTCGTTTTGTTTTTTAATATGTATAACACAATAATAAAATAACTAATTTATCTAATACATAAAAAATAATAAAATAATACGAAATGATCTAAAACTTAGAATCAATAATGAATACGCATAACACAATAATTTAAAAATATTTAACATGAAAATATTTGACACAACAAACTAATTTTGCTTACCAAATGCCTACTTTTTTTGAAATAATAAAATTACTCTTGTTAAGTAGAGGATGTTTTCTAAACTTTCTCTAAGCTTCAAATCCTTTTTATTTATGCCTAACTAGAAATTAAACCCGTGTGATGTGTTGCAATTGCAAACTTTGTTACACACACTACCGTTAGATAAAAGAAACATATAAAGTTGTGGTAGTTTAATTCTAAAGATATAAACATAGATAAAAATAATATATAGGTCATACACAGTGACACAAACAAGAGTTAACAATAAAAAGACATTCATTAGAAAAGTTTGTGATAATAAAAACAAATTAAAAAACAAATATTAACAAGGAATGTAAAAATAGATGTATATAAAAGAAAATTTTAGAAGATAACATGATTTGTCACCCCTAGGATCAAACCTACGTCACTAAGTTAAGCAGAAGAGTAGACTTGCCAATTGATTAATGGCCAAGTTTTATTTTTAATTTGCAAAAAAATATATTGAAATAAATAAATAAAGAAGGAATGAAGAAAAAATAGCCAAAAAGAATGCAACCCTCAAGATTCGAAATATATCCTTGAGATCAAAAGATGAAACAACGATTGGACTCAAAAGCAAGTTATGGTATGAAGTTGAAAACCGTTATATCTATACTAATAATGCTCACCGATCTTTCAAAACCGTTATATCTATACTAATAAATTAAAATATCAATAAGGCACATGCCATATTTCTAGAATGTCAATTTAGGTTCCACCTATGATTTGATCATATGTACTTACTACAATAAAAGTTACAAATTAGTATATAAATATAGTTTTCTTAAAAAACTTATTTTAACTATTATGTTAATTAAAGTAACCATTTTCTAAACATAAAAATAAAATGTTTCATTAAAAATATTTTAATTAGAGTTAATCTTGTTAAGTCTGTTTCAATGTATACTATGATTTCATATTCTCAACTGTAAGTATATTGTACTATCTATTCACACTTTTATGTTCTTGAATACGTTGTTTGTTTTTCAACCTGTATAACACATGAGCGTCTAATCAAGTAGTAATATATAACCAAAGTGATGTATACCGATAACTGATGAGTCAACCCAGCTCGATATAATCCATGCAATGCGATTATCTTTAGTTATCTTTAGAACGGGCCACGTCAAATTTTATTGGGCCTATTGCAATAATCCATACAGAAAGATTATGATTGAAACTTGAAACTTGAAGGTGTTTTAATGGGCTAAGAGAACCAAATGAATACTCAACTGGGTCGCCCACAAAGGGATGATTTGATAGTTTGATGATTTGTTACATGTATTAACAAAACATGTAGAGATTAAAATAAAAAGGTTAGACTTAATCAATAGAATGATCAAATATGGTTGGTTTCATCCTTAATTAGTTGCAAAACCTATACAGTAATATCATAGTTATTTAAAAGAAAATCCTTCGACTAGAGTTATTTAACCCTATAAAACAAATTATTGAAAACACAAGAGATCAACAACCCTACAAGTGTCTTTACTCGTGACTTCATCCTTCTTATCACCCGCACAACTATCTCCCCTCCCTATTCGTAGGAAAGTTCATGGTTCGTCACCATTTGGGTGACAATTCTTGAAAATGCCTAGTAGAATGATATAACTTATATAATTGACTTTTAGGTTGTAATGCTAATTTGTTTCATAATAGGTTGTGTTTGGATTTAAGGCTTTTAATTAAACATATATGTTTGGCTTGACATGTTTAACACATGAAATAAAAAGAATCAACCCTCATAAAGTTAGAATAAAAAATAAAAAAAATAAGGTAAAATGGCCAACCCGATTTACACATTTATTACATTCCTTTACAACTTGATAACACCCACTAATCTGTTTATAACCTATCAACCCTTTTAAACCTTTTAGATAAATGGGTTACACGATTCGTGATATGATATGCAATTATAAGTGTGTTATGGTCAAAATGATGTTTATAATACAAATAAATATACAAATCATGCTTAAATTTACCACTAATTCGAAGGTGACCACTCCTTCCCCTACCTCCAAGATCTAGACTAGCCCTTAAACCAAAACCAAACTCACCTTCTACAAGATTAATCATCAAATGTCACAACTTTTGCACAAATCTTTATTTAATACTTATAATATCTAATAGCCATCCATGTATGTAAATATGGTTATGTAATTTTATATTGAGTATTAAATTGGTGTTGGAGCTCGAAATAATCATGAACATGTCACCATCTTGTTTAGCATGTGTAAGTGTTAGTTTGACTATACATATATATATATATATACACACACATAGGATTTTAGAAACTTAAGGGGTGTAAAGTGGTAAATGGTAAAAGTAAAATGGGGTAAAGTGCATAGTAGAACGCACGTGGAGTGCCATCACCCTGCCCTGTCGCTAAAAACATTCACCAATATGATTAAATGCAGCCTTTTCTTTCCACTCGTTATTTCATTTTACTGTTTTTACTTTTTACCTTTTTTTGTTTTTTTATTATAACAATCCAAATCTGTGATTATTCACTTGAGAGATTAAGAGTTCGAGACTAGTCTACGATAAATTAATGAATCAGTTATGATATACATTAGGCATAGTAAGATAAGTTGGATAATATTTAGCCGTTAAAGAAGAAGTTCAAAATATTTTATATTCAATTATAAAAATGTTTGCTTTAAACTAAAAACTATAATTTTTTCTATGTTTAATTTTAAACTAGATATTATCAAACAAAAACATAACATATTTGTAATGTCTACTAATGTCAATGACCAAACTTGTGGTCGATCAGTAAAAATTAAAAAGTGTAGACTTGTTGAAAAACTTGAATAAAAAAGATGTAAATCTCTTGATGTCCAGCTAGATTAACCGTGGTACGTCAAGTTTACGGTAAGAATTAAAGGCGTTGAAAACAAACAATAATCTGACCATACCGCAAGACCATTTATGTAATTAATTTAATATATAAATATTTAATAATTGATTAAGATTTCTAATTAAAATATAAACTAAACATGAACATAAATACTTAAAACAAAATTTTTAAAAGATAATAATTGGAATCATGACCTAGTCTTAACCTAGCAACTGTTCTTCCGGCAGGCTAGTTACATTTAGTGGTGCTATTCTCGTCTGTGAATGATTTCATAAAAAAATATATAAAAATTCACAAAGAAACTATTTATAGAGAACTATTAATATTTAAATAAGAACCACGAGAACATATTAATAATTGCATATACAATTTTATATGGTAAATAATGGGTAACGTGGGTATTTGACACGTTGACCCGACCCACCTTTAACAAATCTACCCGTTTTCTCATCTAATTCACCCTTAGAGACGCTATCTAATTATTATTATTTTTAAATTACAGTTTTTTTAACATGAGCTTGCTTAATTACAAATAGAGAAGAAAATTACGTTTCTTGCGAAACACGAAAACTCTAAGACAAGAACTAATTTTATGATTTGAAGCTTCGCTATGGTTGAAGAACCAAGTGCATGCATGTACGTACATATGTGCGTTCATACATATACAACTTGTATTCATTGTATTTAGTTGTTACTATTTGTTACTATAAACAGTTTATCACACATTCGATCCCCACAATTTGAATATATGATATAATATCATACTACACACTTTCCAATTATGCGTCGAATCGGGTTCCTCTTCGGACCTTGAGCAAAGCGAAAGCTATGTCATGTATCAGGTACGCTCTTTAAGTGACTAGTGAGTGTGATCCGATCAAGATGTTCATTAGATTAATAAACTAGAAAACATATATAAAACCTAAAACTAAAAGAAATTAATATAATTTCTAAGTCCCAACACCTTTGAATTTACAATCCAACGACTCCATAGTTCTATTTAAAAATGGTATCTTGTAGCACACATTATATATATAATGTTCACAGTTAAAGTTTTGATCTCCCTATCAACAAGTTGGGGAGTTAATTCAGTTAAGAACCCCACAAGTTTTAGTGTCGTGAGGTAAGAAAACATCTTCTATAGTTAACGTTTGAAGTGAAAGAAAACTTTTCTAGTTTTTAATTTCAACATTACTTGCAACTGTGTATAGTAACTAGTGCAACTTGATTATACATTATCAGAGTGACAATCAGTGGAGTATAAGTTGATGTTAACATTAGTTGCAACTTGTGTATGTAACCTTTCGTTAAACAATTAATAGGTGCGATCGAATTTCGTTAAACTTATATATATTCAAAACTTATTAATTAAGAGTTCCTTGAACATTTTAAAGATGTTTTTAAATAAACCATATACAATCTAAATCTACCTACCATCCACCTCTAACAAACAACCCCTAAACCTCCAATCTAAACGGTTTAAGAGTTGATACAAAATAATAAAAATTAAATGTTCATTTGTCATTAACGATACATTGAATAACGTACTTAGCTAGCTGGTAAGTTGGATGTCAGGAGGTCACATCCTACGGAAATGAGAAGGGAATTTGCACCGCAGACTCAACATTTCTAAAGTTCTTAAAGCGAAACAAAATTTTAAGACCATCACCTATACATTATTTTTAAAGACGTTTACCTAAAATCGGTGACATAAACAAATTTTTTTTATAGTGTGACAGAATTATAACTCAGGACAGAAAACAAGTTAATTAACTTAAACATCATCAATTAAAAAAGAGCATATTAAATGATAAACAAGTAACAATGGATTAAAGTAAAAGAAAATTCAATTGCAAAATGCAAATGTAGATAAAAATCAAAACATACAACAATAAATTACATAAGCAAAAGAATAATGATATATTAAAACAAATTAAGCATGAATCAATATCAGATAATAATAATTAGTAGATCAAAATATTAAATACAAAAGAAAATTTAGAATTAATGAACTTAAAATAACTGTCAACATTGAACACTCAATGATTTTTTATGAACAAGTTTCGTAAGTCAACCTCGATTGATCATTTTTATAAGTTGACCTTAATAAACCTCAATAATTTTGTTATCTTTCTTATTTATTTTTAAAAACGTATCTTTTTATTTTAAATTGGGGGCCCTTAAATTTTGGGCCTAAAACGGTTGGTTTAGTTGTTTATACTGTAGAAACGTCATTGGGTATTTGTGTTATATTTAGGATAAGCCTATGGTACCGAATGTGACATTCGTCACCTTAAGGTCCGTCAATTAACATAGTTAACCATCAACTTTTTCTTAACTGTTCTTCCTCTTTTTCATGAACTCCTGTTGTGAAAATCATACTTGCTTTATTACCCTGGTGTTTGTACTTCCTTCGTGAACGTGTGCTAAACCTATACCTTTTACAAATTTTATCACCATTATCACTAAATATATCATTTTTTATTTATAACCATTGTCATTAATAAAACCATTTTAAGTTATCAATTACCATTAAACACACCCTTAACATTAATATAACGAGCACTTTTAAGGTCGTAATCAACCGAAACAAACTTTGCGAACTCGGGGGCT
Organism: Flaveria bidentis; assembly: GCA_018326385.1. Lineage (NCBI taxonomy): Eukaryota > Viridiplantae > Streptophyta > Magnoliopsida > Asterales > Asteraceae > Flaveria > Flaveria bidentis. The sequence goes on along the minus strand of BJCM01241870.1, from coordinate 643 downwards.
AAGTGCAGGGACTAAAATTGACATTTTGCAAACTTGGGATGGGTATAAAAACCCCATTCCCAGCCATTTTCTTCATCTTCTTCACTTCTTCTTCATTCTCTTCTTCACCACATATCTTCTTCACTTTTGCACCAAAAACGCTCCATTTGGTCTCGTTTCCGTCGTCTAGACTTCGTCTACAACCTAGTCTACTCCATCCTTGCAGGTAGACGACCTTGGTTGTCCATTTCTTGCTCGTTTTACTATTGTCCATTTCTAGGGTTTCGGGTGTTCGGGTCAACCCGAACATAAGAAGTCGTGTGGGTGTGTGTGACGACTTTCTGTGTGTGCTTCTTGTTTGGGTGTGTTTGTTGTGTGATTCTGGAAGTCCTTGTTGTGTAAAACCTGTGCTCAGGGCAGCCGAAGGCTGCTCTGCACTTCAGCAGTCGCGAACCTGCAGTTCAGGTGACTGGGTCTATCATGCGACTGAGCCGTGCGACTGGGTGAGTCGTGCGACTGAGTCTTGCGACTGTGTCATTCGTGCGACTGGGAGTGTCATGCGACTGAGTCGTGCGATCGAATGTTGTGTGCGATCGAGTCAATGCGGATGAATGTTGTGTGCGATTGAGTCAATGCGGATGAATGTGGTGTGCGATTGAGTCCT
>BJCM01241859.1:0-10057 GCA_018326385.1 Flaveria bidentis | reverse complement strand
TAAGACATTAGATGAAACTAGGTTCAAGGGGGAGTTTGTAGATACATGTGTCCCTAGTTTCTGAACTTAATGTAATATGTCTTTAGTGTCTTACACTTATGTAACAGTTGGGTACTTAATGAAATGTAAATGTTTGGTTGTGTTTATAATGTTTAATATTTCATTAATGAGTTGTTTAACGTATATTGAATTGATTATATAGGTTTGTGGTTGTTTGAACTAATATAATAATGTAATAACAATTAATACATTCAAACTTAGTAATATGAAGTTATCATGCGAATGGCCCATGCTAATGGACCATACGCATGAACAACTTCATGCGAATGACTCAGTCGCACGACTGAACCAGGAGACTGGATCAGTCGTTTGATTGTAACATGAGATTGGCTTAGTCGCACGACTGAACACTCAGTCGTGCGAATGGATCAACCGCATGGCTCAATCGCACGACTGAACCATGCTAATGGTTCAGTCGCCCGAATGAGCAACCCTAACCTATAAATACCCCCTAATTTGTGGAAAACTTAAGTATTGAATACACTTCGACTCCAGACGTACCCTAGCCATCCAGAGACCTCTAAGAACCTACTCCAAGTTCATAGATCGCAGTAGATCGATTCCTAATCATTCTTAACATTTAGATTCAATACATAATTGTTTCTACGTGCGTTATAACTGATTGGATCGCCAATCAAATAGGATTCCGCACTATTTGATTTAGTATACACGTTAATCAGTTAGTATTTCGTTCAATACAGACGCGATCCTTTTAGTGAGTGATTTACAGATTGAATCGCACAGTCCGACTTTTACCTACCAAATGACTAAAATTAAATAAATAAAACAACTAGAAATTTAAAAACAAAAGCAGAACATGATAGATTTTTGTATTTTCAATTTGAGATGGATTTTAAACCTATTAGAGTACTTCTAATTGATTTTACTTCCAGGATAGCACAACTTCGATTCTCTTTTACCATATATGGTACAGTTCATGATGGAATCATATAAGTATATCATAATCATTTGGGACACTTTAATAAACTATTCTGATTCTAGATTCTTGTTTTGACCGAGAGTCAATAGCAATTTTAGGAAATCATACTAGGGCTACATGATACACACAATGATTTTGACTTTCAAGAACTACAGCTCACGATGATTGTCAGTATGTTTGTCCTCTTAAATCCATACATAGATTTTTGACACACATTGGTGATGATTTAAGGTTTAATTATTTCAACAAGCATTTGTGGATCCCACTCTTATATGGTAATCAACGTTCCTTAGGAGATTTTTGAATGGTCTACGGGTATTTTGACAAGAAGAAACTATTCTAAGAGTTTTCAAAGAGATGCCAAGCCTCAGGTCAGTGCCACCGCACAACAGAGAGGCGCAAACAACAATGAATTCTAGAATATTTAGGTTATGCTTATCCTCAGGTCAGTGCCACCGCACAACAGATAGGCACAAAACATATCTTCTTGATAGAGCATTTATTTTCCGTTTGCACATAACGCACTAACAACGTAAGTTATTAGCTTGATTGCATTTTGCATTTTTCCATGTGCTTTGCTCATTTTTATGGTAGTCCACACACATTTGTGGCGTTTTTTTTCTCTTCACCCCTTATTGAAATTGTATTAATTGTGTTAACCAGGGATAAGAAGGGAACCCATAGCAAGTTGAACAACTTAGTTTGCAATTGAAATCACCAATGAGGTCTACTCATCTATTGTGTTGAATCTACCGACACATCATATAATGAACTAGCAGTCTCTAGGTCTACTTTCTCTATGTTACCTTGGTAGCAAACTAGTTTTACTTTCATTTTTCCTTTTGTTTTGCTTAGACTTTTCAGACTTATACTTAGAAGTTTGCATCTTAATCGGTTAACTCATTTGAAGTCCCAAACAATTTGTTCCCTGTGTACTATCATTTTCCATAAAAGTTGAATTAGTATCACAGATTTGATTATATTCCTTTTAGCTAAGTTTTCCTTCTCCCTCGTTTTTTACTAATCTAACCTATTCTCCCCCTAAAATTCTAAAACCGAAACTATTTTTTCGTGTTTTTGGATTTTAATAACCAGGAAAATAAAATAAAATAAAATAAAATTAAAAAGTGTCGGACTAGGCATTCTCTTCTTCTGAAATCACATCACTTTTATTTTTCATGGCATTAACCTCTAATAGATATATAAACCTCGGTTTATCAAATGCTTTTGTGTATAGGTCAGCGTGTTGAAAATCTGTATTTATTTTAACCAAATAGCTTTTCAAAACAATCACGTATAAAATGATACTTAATTCTAATATGTTTAGTTTTAGGATGTTGGACAAGATTTTTTGTTACGGCTATTGCAGCAGAATTATCAACATAGATAGGATGTTAGAAAATTGAAAACCGTAGTCGCGCATTTGCTGTTTAATCCAGATGATTTTTGAACAGCAACTTGCAGCAGCAACGTATTCAGCTTCACATGTTGACATAGCAATGGATGTCTACTTCTTACACTGCAAGGTGACTAACCGTCTACCAAAGAACTGACATCCTGTTGATGTTGACTTGTAGTTCATTTTGCAACCACCATAATCTGAGTCACTATACATTGTAAGCTCAAAGTCATTGTCATGAGGATACCACAACCCGAGTGTTGGAGTACCTTCAGATAGCGGAAAATTCGTTTAACACCTATGAGATGGTTGACTTTCGGTTTTGCTTGATATTTGGAGCACAGACTTGTTGCGTACATGATATCAGGTCGAGATGCTATGAGATACATAGGGGATCCGATCATTCCTCTATACATTGTAGCATCAACCAGATCACCATTTTCGTCGGGTGCCACATCGTGGTTCGTGGCAAGTGGAGTTCTAGTAGCTAAAGCGTTCTCCATGTCAAACCGACTGAGGATGTCCCCTACATATTTAGTCTGATGTAGGAAGATTCCTTTTGGTGTCTGATCCACATGTAATCCTAGGAAGAACTTCATCTCCCCTATTGCACTCATCTCAAATTATGCTTTCATGACAAATTCAAATTCTTTACATAACTCTTCGTTTCTGGAACCGAAGATTATGTCATCAACATAAATATTGATGAGCAGTAAGTCACCATCCTTTTCTTTGATGAACAGTGTACAGTCAATAACTCCTCTGTGAAAACCGTGTTTCACCGGATGAGTTGAGAGTTTCTCATACCATGCTATCGGGGCTTGATGTAGCCCGTAGAGAGCCTTATCCAGCTTGTAAACTCTGTCCTGATGATAAGGATCCTTAAATCCTTTAGATGACTGACATACACTGTCTCACAAATTTTCCCATGAAGGAACACACTTTTTACATCTAGTTGATAAACTTTGATCTTCATGTAAGATGCATAGGCTAGGAAGATACGAATTGCTTTCATTCTAGCCACGGGTGCAAACACTTCATTGTAATCAATTCCCTCGACTTGTCTAAAACCCTGAATCATAAGTCGAGCCTTGTTTCTGATTATGACCCCTTGGTCATCTCACTTCAAGACCCATTTAATGCCTATTACCTTAGCACCTTTTGGTCTATCCACCAGTGTCCATACTCCTAGCTTCTTGAACTGTAGGAGTTCTTCCTGCATGGAACTAACCCATGTCTCATCGTTTAAGGCTTCACTAACATATTTTGGCTCAAATTGAGACACAAAACATCGATACGCACCGTCGTGAAGATAGCCTTTTTCCATGACAGAGGCATAATCAGCTGAGTATAGCTGATTTCTTGTCTGAACTCCCGGTTGTACATCCCCTATGATGTTGTCCAGAGGATGATAAACGTGTATTTGTGATCCGGGAGTGATGGGAACAACTACTTCTTGATCCAGATTTTGAATTCCTGGGTCAGTATCTACAGCTGTTGGAGTTTGAGGTTCTGAAGTGTCTGAGACATTAGCATTTGATGCTTGTGCACTTACAGTAGCAGGAACCTGTTCTACCTGTTCAGTCTCCTTATCTTCATCGTCAGAGGAGGAGTTGCTTACCTCAAGTGCTCCCCCTGAAGGACTAGAAGATTCACCTAGTGGATCTGATATTGTCGAGTCTAGTGATGGTGTATTTAAGATATCAACCATCATTCTGGTCGATAACTCACCATCAGGAGGGGAGATATGGATATTGAAGGACTTAAAGAATCCTTCATAATCGAAGAAGAATGAAGGACCCTTTCCAGCAGGAGGGGTGGTGTATCTCTGAACGTCAACGTTGCACCACACATCTACCTGACCAGTTGAGTTGTTATAAACTCGCTTGTTTGGTATATTGTATCCTAGAAAAATCCCTTCTTCAGCCTTCTCACTAAACTTCCCTGACTGAGTTTTCTGCAGCAGCGTACATGGTGCGCCAAATGGTTCGAGATACTCCAGATTAGGTTTACGTCGCTGGAGCAACTCATAACACGTTTTACCATGACGTTTGACCACCAAGACTTGATTGAGGGTGTTACATGCATTGGCAACTGCCTCGTTCCAAAATTGGATAGGCAGCTTCGAGTCTACTAACATCGTTCGTGTTGTCTCTATCAAGCTCCTGTTTTTCATTCAGCAACTCCGTTCATTTGTGGAGTGTAGGCAGATGTGAACAGGTGTACAATTCCTTTCTCTTTGCAAAATGCCTCCATCCACTGGTTCTTGAACTCCGTCCCATTGTCTGAGTGAATCAGTCGCACTTTCAGCTTGTAGAAAGATTCCAATGTAGTTACCAACTGTTTGAAAGATTCAAATGTTTCTGATTTTTGGATTTCAGAAATATTACCCAAGAGAATCTTGAGTAATCATCGGTAACTACATAACAGTATAGATCACCAACGATGGTTTTGGTGCTAATAGGACCAAACAGATCCATGTGTAGAAGTTCGAGAGGCAGGTCAATTGAATTTACTTTCTTTGCCTTATGAAACTTCTTGGTCCGTTTACCTTTCTTGCACGCTACACAGAAATCCGAATGTTGAAAGTTCTTGACATTCACTCCATTCACTAAATCATTCTGGATCAGATGATTCATCTTCCGTGGATTTATGTGTCCCATTCTCCTATTCCAGGAGATCGAGTCCTTCTCTGTTTCCTTTGACAAGAAGCATTGAACTTGATGATCGGTTGTGGAGGCTTTTGAAAGATCCAAGACATATAAGTCATTATATCTTGAAGCTGATATTAAGATTTAATCCTCCGGGATAATGTAATCCTTCTTCAATACATAGCACTTCTTGTTGTCAAAGACCACTTTGAATCCTTTGTCACATATCTGGGAGATTGAAAGCAAGTTATTCTGTAGTTGTTGAACGTAGTTGATCATATCAAACTTTACTTTCTAGTTTCCCACTTCGCTTTGAGCTGTGATGTATCCTCCCTTGTTCCCAGCAAATGATACATGTCCCCCTTTAATTTGTTTGACATTGAAAAGGAGATACAAATTCCCGGTCATGTGCCTAGATGCCCCACTATCAACAATCTAGGTGTTTGTGATAGCACTGTAACAAACACCCTGCACATTAAAAGGAAATGAACAGTTTAGGTTTGGGACCCAAGCCTTAACTAGCTTGGGTGACCCAAAGGAATCACAAATCATGAACTCAACCCACTGTCCATTTGAGGGTGAGGGCATATCATTCTTCATATTGTTCTTATGATCAGACAGTTGACTTGACTTTTCTTTCCATAAGCCAGTTTTGTGTAAGGCATGTTTGTGATAAACAGACGACTGGCTTACAGTCTGAACTTTAGGTTTATTTATTCTTTTTGGTGGAGAGATAGAGCTCTTTTTATAAGAACATGGTTTAGTATCATAAAGTTCAATTTTCTGTCTGGGAGTTTGATAGTAAGGACAATTTGAAGCAATATGTCCTTTCTTTCCATAACTGTAGCAAGATCTCCTTTCTACATGTTGATGGAACTGTTTCTGTGGGGAAGTGTGTGATACAGGTGTGACTTTAGTCTGGTTGGGTTTGGACACTTCTTGTTTAGATGTTTTTGCTTGTTTAACAAAATCATTGTTTGAATGTTTTTAACATATTTAGCCTCTTGTTTATTTGGACTTTGACATGAAACACGTGGTTGGTTAACTGGTTTGGTTAGTTTCGGTTCTGAAATCGACTTTGGTGAACCTGACCTTACATTAACCTTTTCAACTTGTTCATCCAAATTCACAATATGCATATTACCTTTAGATTTCAAAGAAGCCTCCTCCTTTTTAGTGACAGAATTCACCGGTTTAACCGTGGAATCCGGATCACTAACCAGAGGAGTGGACACCACATGATCCTTAACTTATTGTTATTTACTGGTCTACATTTAGTATTTAACATGATCTCATGTGGTGGTGGAACCACTTTGTAACCTAACCCCTCCCCGTTGTTTCGTTCTTTCACCAAGTGTTGAACTATGTGAGAAGAACTGGTCCAACTATGCAGTTTTTATTTTAATGAGTTGACTTCAACTTCTAAAACTGCTTTTTCTTTCTTAGTTTCTTCCAAGGAGTTTAAATAGAACTTTATATCATTGGCTTGATTAAAGGCAACAACCTCGGTTTCCCTTAGTTATTTATTTAAAAGTTCTATTTTCTCTTTATAATTGTACTCGTTTTGTTTTAAAATCCGATTAGCTTCTGTGCACAGTTGTAAATCATTTACCAAGCTATCATTATGGTCTAAAAATCAAGCAAACTTAAGATCAATGTTTTCTCTAAATTTATTACATTCAATACAAGCATGATTTTCAAAGAGTTGGTCTTTGGTACTTACCTGTGAAGATTCAGTTGAATCAGCCATCAATCCAGAATTTGACTCTTCTAATGCAGGAGATTCTGAACTTATCATTCTGAGTTCTTCTTCAATCAGGTGATTGACCACATTCTTGGTATCTTCGTTATCTGACATCACTAGTTCAACTGTGATTTCTCCTTCACTTGCAGAGTCATCATCCAAACCCTCGACACAGGCTATATTCGATTAACCCAGAGACACAAAACGGTAGGTCCAATCCTGCCCTTCATCATCTTGAGAAGTCAAGGCCTTTCTCTTTGCCTGATGAGGTAGCTCCACTCATTTGTTTGTCTTGAGGATTGAAGGATGAGAATGGACATTCGTTACCTGTTTTCTTGGGCTTAACACATTCACATTTGAAATGCCCCTTTTCTCGTTAAAGCATGTAACTTTGGTTTTGTCAAAACCAAAGGTAGTGTCTTTTGTGGCTACCAAGTTTTGTCCAGTCTTCTTTACAAACTTTTTCGCTCTTCTGACAACACTAGCCAAAGTTCATATAATATCCACTCGTTCTAGTTCATTTTCATCCACCTACTCATAGTCTTCATCGGCCAGATGAAAATTACCAATTTTCCCTGCAACTAGACCATCATAAGAATGAACAACCGTTGCTAGAAGGTCCATACACTCTTTTGCAACCTCCACAGTAATATTTCCGAGATTATCGGTCTTCCACTTAGTCGCATTTTCTTTAGGCACAATATATTAGGTACTAGATGACCCTGACGTTTCAGATCCCGAAGCTGTGGTTTGAGAACACAAACGCTATTTGATGAGGAGCTCCTAAACTGGTTGGAGTGGGAAAGGAGTTATAAAGTGAAGGATTCTGGTCATAAGATCCTTTCTAAGACTTGTATTTCATCCTCAATTCTTCCTCTCTCAACTTCAATATGAAGTCATTTATATCCAACTTTGACAGAATATTGTTCTGTCTCAGATTCGACACAAATGAGTCCTATTTCTCTGGCAAGCCATCTGCAAAGCTTGATACCTTATCTTCCATGGACGTTTTTACCCCATGAGTGTGCAGCTCACTCATTAGATGGTAGAACCTGTCTGTAACATCATCCAAGCTTTCTTTCCCCATCAAAGAGAAGTAATCAAAGTCCTTCTTCAGAGCCTTTGCCTTCAAAGCTTTCAACGTTGCATTCCCAGCATATCTTTTCTCCAAGGCTTCCCATAACTTCTTTGCCTATTTGTTCTCAGAGAACTGATGGAATATGTCCTTTGGTATCGACAGAGTCAACAGGGCATACACCTTCTTTTCAGCATTATACTTCGCTTTTTGGCTGTCAGTCATACCTCCCAGAGTTAATTTAACACCATCAGCACCTACTGGTATATCATAACCTGTCTCAATTGATTCCCAAAGGTTGGGATCAACTCCAATAAGATAGATCTCAAATCTTTGTTTCCATTATGGGTAATCATCTAACGTTATCAGTTTAGGTGGTTTATTATGATTCCCGATTTCATTTTCCAGAAGCAAAAGGTTCTGGATCCGTGAGTCCCTACCGGCAGTACACATAGAGAGCTGATCTTCCATTTCGTTAAACTTTGAACTTCAGAACTAAGCTGACTTACTCGTGCGAATGGACAGAAGCGGATGGCTCAATCGAGCGATTGGACAAATGCAGATTAGTCAATCCTGCGATTGGACAAATGCGAATGACCAATGCGGATGACTCAGTCGTGCGGATGAGGTATGCGAATGAAGTGTGCGATTGAATTCAATCGTGCGATTGGATTCTGTCATACGTATGGAGTATGCAAATGGATACAAGCGAATGGAGTTGTTCAACGGTACGAATGGATGAGTGACTGAGTTCAATCGTTTGAATGGGTGTGTGATTGAGTTAAGTCGTTCGATTGAGACAATCGTGCGACTAAGGCTGTTGTTTTTTAAAATTCGAATGTTTTTGACACTTTGACACAAAAATACGATTTTTCACAAACCCTATTCTTTCGTAAGCCGAAAAACAAAAACTTTGAGACCTGGAGACATCGAAAACATTGTTTTACTCAAAATGATGATGTTTTTGAATGAAAAACGTGATTTTTACACCAAAACCAATCGAATCACACGCAAAATCAAGACCCAAAGCTCTGATACCACTTGTTAGGACCGTGTATGTGCAGAGTACTAACTGATAATGCGTGTAACCAGATCAAATAGTGCGGAATCGTATTTGATTGGCGATCCAATGAGTGAGAACGACAACCCGATCGATCTAACGATGAAACAAACGTTAAGAATTGATTAGAAATCGATGAGGAATGAACTATGAACTTGGAATAGGTTTTCTGGACGCTATGTACGGCTAGATTATGAGTATGTGTCGAGATTCTATTAAGTGTCCCTTTTTCCACGAATTAGGTGGTATTTATAGGTTATGGGTTTCCAATCGTAAGACTGTGCGACTGAATCATGCGATTGATCCATACGCACGACTGAAGGTTTTGTCGTGCGATTGAGTCAATCTTATGTATCAATCATGCGACTGATCCAATCTCTTGGTTCAGTTGTGCGACTGGTCCATAAGCATGATGTATTCATGCGTATGCTCCATAAGCATGGTCCATTCGCATGAAGAGTCATACGACTAAGTTTGAACACATTTCTCAATCATTATTGACCAAGAACTATGCACAACAACCTCAAACCTATATAGTAAGTTCATTATACTTTAACACACACTAATACTATGAAATATTAAACATTATAAACATCAACCACATATTATATTTCATTTAACCCATTCATTACATATGTGTAAGACATGAAAGACATTTACATTAAGCATATAAACTAGGGACATATGTATCAACAAATGGGATATGATGGTGACTTCGAGAAGGGAGAAATCAATAAAGGAAGACTGTGCAAGCCATACTGATTTCTCTGTCATACTTTTCTTAAGTGCATCTCTAACAGGAAATCTGGACTTGACAGATTTTCAAGGCATATTTCTTCGGGGATCATTGGTATCTTTGAGGGAAGAACATACAACTACTCCAAGTACATCTTCAATTGTTTATGTTACCACATCAAAGTGCAAAAGGCTGACAAGATGTACATTTTTCCAAGGTTTCTGCAATTGATCATCAATGTTGATCTGCCTAGGACTGCTATAGATGGGGATGTGTTTGTTCAAGCACACCTAGAGAGATCTGTTCTGAACAAGATAAGCGGGAAATATGAAGGAGGAGACATGCCCATGTTTGCTCATGTGGTAGATGCAAATGCAAACATTCCTCAAGAA